>JAXGGA010023792.1:0-12959 GCA_038373865.1 Uloborus plumipes | reverse complement strand
AATTGAAAAAAAAAATGTTAAAAAAAACTTGGGCATGAATGGGTTAACGCAATACGTACCACTCCATATTGTAAGCAAAAGTCATTTGTTGTTAAATACAATTTACACAAATAAACAATTTGTTGGCACCGTCAAATACAGTAGATTTTAACCAGTGCTCACATAGCAATTATTTTGTGATAAAAGTATTCCTCTGTGAAATAATATCTATTAAATATGTTCAGGCAAACGGAAAGTCCCCGCTCCAAACAAAACCAGTTAATTAGCCTCAAGCTAATTAAAATATGCACTACAATTTAATTTGTATTTTTCCATAAACATTCTTTTGTAAATAATAGATTTCTTGTAGTGATTGCTCATGCATTTTGCCCTTTCGAAGTTCCATTTTAAAATTGAAAGTTAATCTAAAGTATTTTGCTGCAAGTGATTATCAGTCATTTCTATTTAGTATTAGTTTACATGAATGAGTAAAAAGAAAGAAATCTTAGAAAGCAGTAAGATATAGCACAGTACAATTAGTATTCTTCAATCAAATGTTCTTGTTATAATAAGTTTTCTTAGGTTATTCGTCTACACACCTTATCCTTTTAGCGCGAAGCCTTAAGATTTCCAAATAAGGTGAGAGAAGGGATTTGTTCTTCCTACGTCGGGAACGGAGGTGAAAGTGGGGGACCCTAACGATAAACGTAACTGATTCTAACTGATCATACTACTAAATGACACAGGACTCGAGTTGAATACTCATGTTCATTACTACACTGCGAAAAATAAATTGTTGTTTTTACAGTATAATGCTGAAAGCAGAGGTTTCAGTTTAAAACTGTAAAAGCGTAGCAATATAAACTGCAAAATTAGCTATTTTACAGTTAATTACTGTAAAACTAGCAATTTTGCTGTTTATTACCGTAAAATTGGCTGTATTATACTGTAAAAACAACAGTAATACAGGCAGCAGAAGTTCCAGTTTAAAACTGTGAAATGGACTGTAATGAACTGTAAAGCTAGCAATTTTAGTTTATTACTGTAAACTAGCAATTTTACAGTTTATTACTGTAAACGAGCAATTTTACAGTTTACTACTGTAAAATTAGCAATTTTACAATTTATTACTGTAAAAACAAAAGTGTAATACTGGCAGCAGAGGTTCCAGTTTAAAACTAAAATTCGCAGCAATAAACTGTAAAACTAGCAATTTTACAGTTCACTACTGTATAATTAGCAAATTTGCCAGTTTATTACTATAAAATTAGCTGTGTTATACTGTAAAAACATTCATTTTTTGCAGTGTAGTTCAAATTACTGAACATTTTTATAGAAACAGTCAAATATCATAACTGTTCTTTTAGCAGCACTATTAGTGATTGCAATACCGAACCAAAAATGCGATACTGGTATTCGATACTTTTTAACACATCATATAGCGGAATACCTGTATAAGATATTTCCAATAAGAGAGATCAAACTCGTATTATTTTGTTGCCATGTTCATAGTTTTTTGCACAAAGTGCTTTAATATTATGAAAACTTATCGTAAAGAAATAGGAGGTGAAGGAAGAAATATTGTAATGAATATTGAACGGGGAGATGGTATTTTACCTCATCAAATACCGGTATTATGAAATTGTAAAATAGCTCAAAATACCGGTATTTGGTATACCGGTTTTGAGATCACTAGGCACTATTCTTGTAACGAAAATAGAGGTAGCCTCAGAGTTAGTGCGTGTTCCTTTTGTTCACCGCCAAATTCAAACAAAAGAACATTTTCTTCAATATTCAGTCAGATATTGTAGACTTCAATCTATGTTCTACGATCACATATTCGCTGTTTAAGAATTGTAGTGTTTTAGAGTTAATATATGCTTATTTGTTCATTCCTTGTTCAGAAAAATGAAAACTGTCTTTGGAAAACACTAGTGAACTACAGTACATTATAGTTAGTGTTTTTCAATCAAAGATTTTTATTGTGAAAATTTTATCACAGCTCACGCTTGCTCGTTCTATCTGTTCGTCATTTGTTTCGAAAAAGTAAAGCGTAATTTTTAGAAAATTCTAAAATTATATACGGCGCATTATAATTTGATTTTTCCTCACAAATATTTCTGTTTTCAAAGTATTCTCAGTTTTACCAGTGCTCTCTCATTTTTACTACCTCAAAATAAAATTCGGAAAAGTAATTATCAGAAAATAGTACAAAAATGGTAAGGCAAAGATTTTTAGTTTTCAATCATTCCTGTACTTTTTATATCCGTAAGTCACCAAAATCTTTTTTTTTCCTTTTTTTTTGTTATTTACTATGAAATGTTGAACAACTTTAGCCTGCGGTTTCTTATAATTGAATAGACACTGTTCCTTTTACAAAAGAATTCGTACTATGGGTCCATTCCAACCGAAAATGGTACAAATTCATTTGGCTCTGAAACTACTTTACTTACGGAGTATCCAATTTCAATATTTGCCACCACAAACTAATCATATGTTTTTAATTTAAGTTTTCGTTTTATTTTGTGTATCAATTAAAGTGTAAATAACTAGTTACATGACCTCAAGTTTTATGAACGAATTTTAAAATATTTTGATGCACTTTGTTTAAACAGTGGTGGACATATAAACAGAGGGACCAAATAAGACGTTTTAAAAATATTCTGTTAATATTCACAAAAAAAAAATTAGACTCACCAGAAAACAAGCATAAAGTGGAATAAACAGCCATAAAACTGTAAGTCTGTCTGCAATTTCAAGAAAAATCTATTTTTTTTCCATCATGAAATCGGCTATAACATGATGGACATCCAACAGTTCAAATTAACTATCATAAGAAAAGAATGAGGCTCACCCTGGTTGTTGACTGCTAATTCAATGTAGCAAGCTAATCACGGCAGTTATACTACCTATATTTTTAAAAATATATATAAGATTGAATGCAAGTGTTTATTTTATTTCCCAAAAGGCATATAACAGAGTGGACAATTCGAAACATAGAAAATCTATAGGGACATGGATAAATAATAGTGTTTTTTGGGGAAATTTTTGTTCATTTGCGTAATAATCTGCAGAAATGGTGTCAGAAGCATCTCTTGTGCAGTGCAGTGTCATTTATTTTGTTGTTACATTTCAGTTTGATTTTAAATCACATTTAAAATTCTAGCAATTTGAAGCTGGGACACCGTCATTTTCTCCTTCTTCTGACAAAGATAATTTTTTTGTGTCATTTCTAAATGGATAATAACTAATCAATTGATACTTGATGGCACAAAATCAAATGGAGAACCTATAAAAAATACACTCTTAATGGGTGGTAATTGCTTAAATTGATTTTAAAAAAATTCTAAAGTCTCGGACATGATTTGTACCATTTTTGTCGGAAAGACCCATATAGCTCTGAATAAATCGTGAATCTCTCACATATTTTTGCAGAATAATTTTCACAGTTAAAGCATTTATTGTGTGATTAAGGTAGCAAAAAATCACTACTTAGAAAGCCGACAAATATGGAATACTATGATTGACGATTTATTTGTAAGAATAGCTTTTGATAAAATCTTTTATATTATGCTCAATTCCCATTTATCTTACATGTGATTTTATTTGAGAAAGAAGGAAGGGGAGGGGGGAGGGTGAGGGGAGGAGTAAATATATTATGACACGGATTAAAGTAGAAATATTTATGCTGTAAAAAGAAAATACAGATATATAGTTCGTTTTAAACAAATAGTTTTCTTGGAGAAAAAGTCTCGACTATTTTTGTTTAACGACATTACTTTTATTAAGAAAATATTCAGGGATATTAACTCTATAATTAAGTCAGAGTTCTTTTTTGCTGCAGAAATAGGGCAGTTAGGAAAGTAATTAAAACTTTGGGAAATTTAAAAAAGGGCTCAAAGAATCAGGAAAGTTACGAAACTTAATAAGCGTTCTGATTACGGTACAGAATATTTAGGAGTAAAAATAATCCACGCTGTTTTTTTATATTTCATCCTGTATGCCTATTAGTCTATGTGATAAATATTAATACTAAATTTTACGATTGTTAAATGATTCATATTTTGAAACAAAAGATGCTTTTTCAGATAATTATGTATTCAGCTAACATAACATAATGTTCATTTCTTGCTTATGGTAAGAGTAACATTTTTGTAATTGATTTTACTTTGTCTGTGGTGCCCAAGCTTTTTGCACCCGAGGGCCGCACTTCATGCTAAAATGAATCTCACGGACTTGAATACATATATAATTAAAATGTAAGCATTTAAGTATTTTGAAATAACATAGGAAACTCCTGGAAAGGAAAGTTACAAACCAAGAATTGTTGTTTTCATATTTTATAAACGAGAAGTTTCTATCTGATTTCCAGAAACTAATTTCTGACGGTTTGGCTCTGAAATTGCAACAATCATTCTTAATGGCGAATGAAGATGATTCGTTCATTTGAAAGGTTCCAGAACCCAGTTGTTGATTCGTAACATTGAACATAACAACGGGCAACATGGATCAGCTCTACGGGCCCTGTTTGGCCCCTGGGCCACACTTTCGGCGACACTGCTTTCTGTTAATAATTTACTTGTAAAAGAAAGCAAGGAACACTCGAGGAGCTATCTTGGTCATCATAAGAAATACTTGTGCGTTTTTAGCTTCCTTTTAAGCCCCGAGTTGACTCAAAACTAAACCTTTAGTTATGTACTTGAATTATTAAAAAAATAATAACGATTCGATTTCCAAAGTGGGTTTTGCTGCCTTTCAAACTAAGAAAGTTATGCTGCCAGACTCCATAGTTGCGAAACTGCTTTAAGAGTCCAACTAACATGCATTACACTTTTCCTTCGTAAATCAAAATGGATGCAGCGCGAAACATACCATATAATTACTCTGAAAGTAATACACACCATATTCCGGAAGAGAATTTTGGCCGAAGCTTGAATTTAAAGCAGAAGGAACGTGATGCGATTCGGAAAGTATCCACCTGATATTGATCGCTCAACACCGTTCTTAACTAATCTTCATTTGATTGAGCAGCTTGCATAAGAACGAAAGGAAATAGAGGAATATTCTGAGGTTTTCTTTCCGGACGTTTGAGTCACAGTATAAAAATTAGAGTAGGAATTTCAGAATGATCTGCATTCGACAGGGTCACTGGATGGCAAATCGCTCTTAGACAACCAGACCTGTCTTAGTGGGGAAACTTGTCCTGAAAAGCAATACTAAGAAGAAAAAGTTTGTTTTCCTTTTACGGAAACTATACTAGAAGTATTTAACCTTTGCAAAGCTCAGAAATATTTGAGCTGAAATTTATTAAAGCTAATATTCGTGGAAAGTTCTCCCTGTTTTAATAACTGGTTAATTGTTATTTGGTTGAAGTTCGCTTCATGTTCATGGAATATCATTGTCAGAGTAATTATCTTTGCCTGGACATCACTCTCAGTTGGGATGTTTCAATCCTACTAGTACTTTAATAAATAATTTCTCCGTCCTAAAGTAGTACCCAAAGTAGTACATTTATGGCAGTAATAATAGAAGCCACGCCCGTTAATAATGCTTTAAATGCAACTTTCACATGATAACAATTGTTTTTGTATATTTTGTTCATTTACATTGCATTATATAAAATAATAGGGTCAAGTCACCTAGTATGTCGGTGTCTCTAAATGTTGGGTATCTTAATATGGGGTCTTAATGTGGGCGATATACTAGGTACCTGTTTTAATTTTAAATATGCATCGGACATTTTTGGTGAATGTTGGACTTAGTTGTCTGAGAGTAAACTGCGAAAATTTCAAGCAAT
Organism: Uloborus plumipes; assembly: GCA_038373865.1. Classification (NCBI taxonomy): domain Eukaryota; kingdom Metazoa; phylum Arthropoda; class Arachnida; order Araneae; family Uloboridae; genus Uloborus; species Uloborus plumipes. The sequence goes on along the minus strand of JAXGGA010023792.1, from coordinate 7,183 downwards.
ATTAATGTGCATAAGTAAAGATTTAGAGTACATCAACAATATGCAGCAGTGAAGACCTCAAACGCATCAACAATGTGTAGCAGGCAGTGAAGATCTCAAGAACATCAACAATACAAGCACGTAAGATCTCAATAACACCAACAATACAAGGCACTTAAGGTCTCAAAAACATCAATAATACAAGGCACTTAAGATTACAAGAACATCAACAACACAAGACATTTAAGATCTCAAGAATATCAACGATTTGCAGCAATGAAGAACAGAGAGAACAAATTAACAATATGAAGCAGGGAGGATCTCCAGACCTGCAACAGTAAGCAGAAGTCAAGTTCTTTTAACACATCAATATACAGGAGTGAAAATATCAATCACATCAACAATATGTAGTTTGCAGTAACACAGTTTGAGAGGTCGTTAACGATATGCAATGGAAATCTCAGGCACATCAACAATATGCAGCGGTGAAGATCAAAAATTTCTAAGCTGGTTGCATTGGATTTTGCAACTTCTATTGGTCATTACTTTCAGTTCCAGTCCTGTAAAAATCCATTTTCTGGACGGAGACGAGAGGGGTGGGGGAATACCGTTTTGTTTTGCATCTAGCTAACGATTGGTGTTCAAAATCGTATTCTTGAGCGTATAAACGGTAATTTTTGTTAAAAACGTGTTTCAGTTAGGAAAATTAAAAAAAAAACAAACAAACAATAAAACTACTGTTTTTAAATATCACATTGTCGCAAATAAAGAAGACTTCATGACGCGCACATTATAATAAATGAAAAACTTAATATATATTTCAAAATTAGACACAGGTAAGTACTTGAAAACAAAGAGTAAAAATGCTTTAAAATGGCAATAATTATTTTTTTAACTTTTGATTTCTAATGCTAGATTTTGTTTTAATATTTTCTTCATTTTCGCATTTACATTTAATTTTGGTTTTAGAATATAAGGATGTCTTCAACAAGTGCTAGTAGAATGAAAAAAATGAGAGAAAGGTTGAAAAAAGAAAACCCAGCTTTTCAAAAAGAAGAAAACAAAAGAATATCCGACTTAAAGAAAAGGACGCGGGAGCAGATGACACAGGAAGATCTGATATATCTTAGAAAATGTGAGCGAGACAGAAAAAGAATCCAAAGGTTAAAAAAGAAGCTAAAGAAGAAGGAACTTGCATTAAATTCTTCCAATTCTTCAAATACCGCAGATTTTCCATATGCAAATCAACAATCGTTTAGTGAAGCTATTTATAAAGCAGCTCATTCAAAACCCACTGAAAAGCAAAAAGCTGTAACGTGCTAAACAGCGTTGACAGGTTTCTTCTAAAGTGAAAAAAAAAAAAAAAAAACAGGTTGGAAGAAATAAATTTCTTTGTAGGAAAACAACCAACTTCTTCTGAATTAACGATATAAATTGCAATTTCCTAAGATAAAGTACAGTGAACTCTTACTTATGCGCCGGCCCAAGTGACCAATAGAAAAAGGCGCATAAGTGAGAGAGACGCATAAGCGAACAAGCCTATTTACAGGACTAAAACGCTACATAGGTCCTAAGGAGAGAATGAATAAGAAGTTTCTATACAAAAGGGACATATTAGTACGGTTTGGCAATAACTGTAACGTAACTACAACGATAAAGAGTAAACAAAAATTGTAGCATACCTAATTACAAGCTGTTACCTCTAAAACGATGCATAATGGATAACTGTCCCTCTTCAAACTCTAGTTCATGCAGAAAAAATGCCTCCCGTGAGCAATAAAGGCGAAAGATTTAAGAGGAAAGTGAAGAAAAATGCTTATTTCTTAAAGAAAATTAATAAAAAAATTTAAATTTTAGGGAAAATTCGGCGCATAAGGGAAATATTTATCTATAGAGCGACGCATAAACGAATGATACTATCATTATTTTACTATGGAATGTGCTGGAACCATTTAAAATCATCGTATAAGTGAAAAAGGCAAATAAATGAGGCGGCGTATAAGTGAGAGTTCACTGTAAATGTATTTCTGAAAAAAAAAAAAAAAACCCCTTAAGTACATACAGCTTGATCTACGAACATTAATTCATATGATAAATTAATATTTAAACTATCTATCATTTTTATAAACAATTCAAATAACACAGTTCTTTGAACTTCTTATAAGTTGTATTTAGGAATTAATAGTCCTGAAAAGTTTTTACGGTTTGTTAAGCCTGAAGACTCATTAAAGAAATAAGCGGTATTAAATACTGTAACTAATGAAGATTAGTCTAGAATGATTTGTCAAAGTTGCTGTTTATAAATGTACACTTCTTTTCAACAAATTGATCCCTTCCTCACCCACTTTGTCACACGAAGTACACAGTCCGATCTGCCAAAGATTTTCCTTAGTTAGCAAGCAAATTTACACCTAAAATGAAAGTATTATACATTGTAAATAAGATAGGAGATTGAAGGAACATTGAGCAGCAACTATCAAGGAGATATCAAGCAAGCTTCAATGATATTAAGCGAAAAGGAAGGGAAGTCAAGCGTAGTAAGTACCCACTGACTTTTGAGAGAAAATTTCCTAATTGGATCTTAAAATCCAACAAAAGTGCGTGGGTGAGTCATACGATTAAAGAATTACTTCTTTATTTGTTTAGTGATGCATTGTTTAAAATCATACTTCATAGCATCATTTCTATAGTAATGCATTGTTAAGTTTAGAAACCTAGCATGCGAAGTACAGGCCATTCTGTTTTACCATCTTGAATAATTGTTCAATCAGTCCTCCTATACATTACATTTTTTAATGAGTATCGTGATCATAACCATTACAATATTTATAATATCCATTTTGTTGAAATTATGTTTTCCGTCGAGCTTTCAGCTTTAACATAGTATATGTTTCCGAAGTGTCCTCGACAATATCATGACTGTACTCGAACGTATGAGATAAAGTAAAAAGTTCTTTATTTAAGTTTGTCTCTGCTTCTTTTTAATACATGAACTCCACATACCTCGCATCAGAACTCAATGAATTTGAGTGATAAGATAGTCTTAATACAGTAAAACCTGCTAAGTAGATCACTTGTCAAAGTTGACAAATTTTGTTAGTTACAAAAATAGTCTTTATCACATTCAGCTTCTCCGGACAAAGATCTTCTAAACATTTAACAAAAATCCTAACAGTTGAGCAGCAATTAGCTGTGAAAGAATGAAAAACTGGGAAAATGCTTTCTGGTATTATTGCCTGCGGTAGATGGTGACCAGTTGAGACAAGAAAGGGAAATAGCAACTGCACAAGAGAAAGCGTTATTGCAGTTAGCCAGGACAAAATAATTGATTCCCAATGCAAAGAAATTTCTGTCAGGATGTACCATAAAAACCCACAAAGTGGGTGGATATTTATAATCGAATTTTTTTTCCATGGTAATCGGTGGTTTAGTTTCAGCTAATCACAACTCCACTGTGCTCACTTTTACGCAATCACCTTATCTTGTTTTTCAAACCTCAATTGGCTCTAGTAGAGCATCAGCTACTTCAGTCAATTAATACCTGTAAAAACTTTTCGTGTTTTTCATTCTCTTACAGCAAATTACGTTTCATTTCAACTGGTAGTATTTTGTTATTTATATTAAGAATGGCAAAAGTATTCTCGGGTATAAAATTATTAACCTCTATACCTTGACTACCCACCTATAAAATGACTCTTAAAGTACTGCACCGCTAGTGATCAGCTTGCATAGGTTTCCCTGTACCGGCTTTTGAATTAGTTCAGAAGCCAGAGATGTAATATAAACTAGAAGTACAACAAGAAACCGGTTCCATGGACATTCGCGAATATCTAGTAAACGGACAAGCGTCTGAATTGCGCATGCGAATGGCTTAGCACATGACCTAAAGCATTTTTCGCGGTTGCCTACGAGAACGCCGCTTTGCATCCTCGTAGGTTTTTTCCCGTTTACTTCAAAATTCGCGATTGTAATGGTTGCCATTGACTGCCGCTATAAAGCTGTAAATCTAGTTAGAGTAGAAAAATGCAAGAAACTTGTCTGATGAACATAGTTCATAATAACTGATATCTTGCATACAGTCAAGAATTTCTGTAAAATCTTCAGCTATTTTTGATATTTTGTTGTGTGCAAAAAAAAAAGAAAAAAACAACTTCTAGACTGTGTAAAGTAATCCAGTTTACTTTACTTAAAAAGAATGATGATAAAATTATAATTTATAGTAACATTTAGACTAATAAATAAATTATTTAATAAAAATAAATTGCTGTTGAATTTAAGTACATTTCTTTTTTCGTTTCTCCCCCCCTCAAAAAATAGCTATGAAATTTTCATGGAGCTGGAAAATAGATGTTTAGTGCGCAGTTTTCATTAAATTTAGTTTTACAATTAGCAAAATCTTTATTAAACATTCGTAACCCTATTATAAGCGAAGTATAGGAAAATTAAACAAAAAAATGTTTTTTTTTTTAATTTGGAAAATCCTTTTTTTTATTTTAAAAATTATGTATTTAAAACTGCGCATGTATGACGTAATTTTCTGAAACTCCAATATGAATAATGCAAACAACAAATCATATTGTAACCCTAAGAGCAAAATTTCTCAAAAATTAAATCGTTGAGTGTAACAAATGCATACCATATTTCAAGGAGAGCATTATTCAACGAAAACCTCAGTGGCGTATAAATAAGGTCATGCTATTCCAAGCCGAACTCTGATTACTGCAGGATATTCTTTTATTCTTTTCTGCAAATGCGCGATAAGCGATTAACCAAAGAGCAGAATGTTACTTCATTGTAAGTTTTGCAGATGACGTAAAGCAGCGAAGTGAAAAATTAAACCTCTTGTTCAGGTCTTTCTGAAGTGAGAATAATTTCTTTTTAATTATTTTTCCTTTTGTTATTCCGTAGAATTTCTGATCAGGGAACCACACGAATAGTGTAAAAATGAAAAGAAAAAAAGAAATAAATTTGAATTGACTTATGAGCAAGAATCTGAGAAACTGTCACGCCTAGCATTATGAGGTGATTCATGACCTCTCAGATTTTCTCCCAAAAATTACCAAATGTTTATTATCTTATTGAAAGATCAAATCCAGAATGTTTTGCTCTAATGTTGAGTTGTTTAGTTTTTATGGATCCCAAAAGATGAAGGTGCGGCATCAAAAATTAAGCGGATTTTCAAGACATGGAAGTTGCCGTGAGCCAAAACTCTTACCAGGAACTGTTTAACTCCAATTTTCTTTTTGTATATGGAATATAGAAGGTTGAAACTTTACAAAATGAATGTTAAATTTGTGGTAAGTTGTTGCCGTAAGGTCAGTGAAGGCCCTCAAAACAAGGCATTTTTGACGTTTTTAGCGTTTTTGAGGTCCAAAAACAGCTTGTACATTTCAGTTGGCACGGCAAAAGTAGTGTCGTTTGAAAGGCCACTGTAAGCACTTTAAAATAATGTATAAATAACAGAGGAAAGTTCAACGTGATTTAGTTGCGTAAGGCCGAAATATGAAAAATGTCATATTTTGCCGACATTCAAACGGTCATAACTTCCTCTGCCAACAAACATATTGAAATATTTTTTTTGCCAATGTCATACTCTATTCTTTGTCTTAACAGAACAGTTGAGTCCTTTGAGGCGAAATGTAAAAAAAATTTTCACAAAAAATGTATACAGGAAAAAAAAAATTTTTGTGAACATTTTTTTCACATTTCGCCTCAAAGGACTCAACAAGAATAGAGTATGACATTGGCAAAAAAAAAAAAAATATTCCAATATGTTGTGGGCAGAGGAAGTTATGACCGTTTGAATATCGGTAAAATATGACATTTTTCATATTTCGGCCTTTGCCAATTAAAAGTACGTTGAAATTTCCTCAGTTATTTATACATTATTTTAAAGTGCTTACACTGGTCTTTCAAACGACACTACTTTTACCGTGCCAACTGAAATGTACAAACTGTTTTTGGACCTCAAAAACACTAAAAAACGTCGAAAATGCCTTGTTTTGAGGGCCTTCACTGACCTTACGGTAACAATTTACCACAAATTTAACATTCATTTTGTAAAGTTTCAACCTTCTATATTCCGTATACAAAAAAAAAATAATTGGAGTTAAACAGTTCCTGGTAAGAGTTTTGACTCACGGCAACTTCCATGTCTTGAAAATCCGCTTAATTTTTGATGCCGCACCTTCATCTTTAGGGATCCATAAAAACTAAACAACTCAACTTTAGAGCAAAACATTCTGGATTTGGTCTTTCATTACGATAATAAACATTTGGTAATTTTTGGGAGAAAATCTGAGAGGTCATGAATCACAGGCGTGACACTCTCTGATTCTTGCTCTTAATTCAAATAATGTTTACCGTTATAAGAATGCGTACGGTGTACGTCCAAGAGTACATAACCTAACTTTGTCCCTTACCCCTGTCCAACATTCAAGTCATTTTGACTGAGTGGATAAAGTAGTATTACCTTTAGAATGTACCCGGGATCAGTCCTCACTGAAAACAGACATTCGTATGCTGTACTGGTTATCCAGCAACTCAATAGCTTCAAAACCGCTTGTACCCCATTGTACAATCCTGCATGGTGGAGAAGCAAAGGCTAGTGAACGTGAGACTTTGGCAGACTGCCAATTTGAAGGAGGAACTACACGACGTTTGAAGTCAAAAAATAAAGCATATGACAATTTGTCATTGCCAAAAATAAGGCAACAATCAAAAGAACATTTTAATGCATTTTTTAACACAAGAATAATTTATCCTCGCGCCCCAGATATTAAGATATAAGGTCTTAAAGTTGCTGAAATTTTAAACAAATCACGAAATTCAAAGACTTGGTGAGAAATTGAAGACATCACGTGATTTCACCGTCTGCATACGGCAGGACATCCATCAGCAAAGCGTGTGAAAGATGTTTTCCATTACTCACCGAAATTCGATCATTTTGGCGACTTTTCTTTAATTTTTGCAATCTTAAAGACCTCATATTTCGATAACTGAGATACGAGGGCAAATAATTTATGTGCAAAAAACATGTTTTACTATGCTCTTTCACTGATGATAACTGACGGTGTTAGAATGAGAGTAGAGTTTGTCATCCTAACATATTGTATGCCTCTTATAATTGAGCTATGACTTTGTTAATGTTTACCTCTTTAGGGGGGTAATGAGGAAGGCTCAAAGGTGCTGAGTTGAATTGGGT
>JAXGGA010023791.1:0-12959 GCA_038373865.1 Uloborus plumipes | reverse complement strand
TTTTTAAAAATTGCCTCTTTTATGCACTTACACAAACTAACGTCAAAAGAAGATAAAAAAAATACGATTGTACTTGTACGTATGCACTTGCATGTAATCCGGACACCAATAATGGGGGAACCCTCCTTTTTTGGCAGTTAGAAACAGGGGTGCCCATCCCCCCCAAGCTCAAAAGCGCAAATTCCCCCCCAAAATTTTTCACAACCCTCTTGTGCTTTTTATTTCTATTTTTACCCCTCTTTTTTATTCTTTTATCGGATGATTCTTCATCCTAAAGCTCACACTTCTTGCATTGGAAAAGGGGTTTCTTGTAGCCCCGAAACACGTGTCTGCAGTATACCTGTACATTTGTGCTTATTTAACGTTGGATTAAAACTTCACATCAATCGCACAAAGGTATTTCTTGTATTCACCTAGACACTATTTTTAAAATAGAAGATCCTTCTCCCTATAATTCTTAACATAAATACAGTAGGAGACAAAGACGCCGCGTGAAAATGAAAATGTAACTACCCCAATGTGAGACAAATTACCTCTCTCTCCTGCTTGAAACATCTAGAGCGGAAAACGGTTCTTTAGAGGAGGAGCATCCGTGGATGAAATTCAAATGAGGCAACATTTTCTCAAGGCTAGAAGCATCTTTTCTCGAGGTATTCATTTCAGTCACTCTCGAATGTTCTCTCGTGCATAGTAAGAGTTATCTAAGTATGTTGGTCGTGTATCTACGAACTTTCGGCTGTTTTCTTGTTGTCGAATAATTATACGGGGAAAATGATGGATTGGTTTTCTAGCACTCGGGTGCTAAAACACCAAAAGATATAATAACAATCTACTTAGGTAACAAAAATGCAATGTATTACATGAAAGTATAGCCTTTAGACATAACCGGGATGAGTAAAATAGATACTGTACACTACTACTGTATATTTTTGTAATTTTAACTCTTAATGAGTTAAAAACTTAAATCTAAATTTTTCTTAATGGGTTCTGTGTTGGGAAAACATGTTTAGGTTTTTCATGCATTATTCGGTATGAAACTGATGATGATGATGTAGTGTATAAGGATTGTGCTAAGTATTGTCTAAGGTCCGAAGGACCGCAGCCGCTAGCTTCGGTGCCTCAGGACTCTAGAGGGTCTCCTGCAGCAGATCTCTATCTGGTAGCAAGCAGAGTTTCAAGATAGCTGCAGTAATGCTTGGGTATTCAAAGATGTGTCTTGGTGTGTGAGTTGAGTCTCTGGGCAGTTCTTTCAGTAAAGATAAGTGTTTGTCCCGGCAGGAAGTATCTTCATTCCCTTGTAATGCTCCGTTCTGAGTCGAGCGAGTTCGGTATGAAACTTTTAGTTAAATTCACTTTTCCAAACAAGTGTGAAAATCATTTATCATAGTTCGTAATTTTTTGTTGCATCTTTTATGAGTTATAAAAGTTTAAATGAACCGAAATTTCGTTATAAGAGTAAATAAGCTGATGGACCCTACTTATATTCACTATTCCACTGCCATATATATTATTTCACATCTATGTGTTATTTTTTTATTACTTGTTGTTATTATTATTGTTGTTTAGTTGCTGTTTTTATTATTATTATTTACTTTTCTGTATAGATTGCAAGACTTCATTTTTTTATTCTTTCATTTTTTTTCTACAATTTTCACGGAAAATAGCTCATGACAAAATGATTGCTTCTATCGACATCGTTTCTTTTGTTTGTATGACTAAAACGTTTTCCGCTCTCTCTCTCTCTCTCTCTCTCTATATATATATATATATATATACATATTGCATTTATCTTGACTTTCGACAGTTTTCTTGTATATAATTATGTAGGAAAATGATTGATCTTAACTCAGGTGATAAAAACCAAACGATATAAAAACAATCTACTGAGGTAACAAAAATGCAATGCATTATTGAAAAAATAGTCTTTTACTTAAATGAGACGAGTAAAATAGATACTACCATCAGTGGCGATCCCTGTGCCGGTGTTACCGCATTTGGTGGCTCATATTTAGGGGAAAGAAGAAAGAAAATTTTTTTGTTCGATGTCAAGAGGAAGTTCGTACAATTTTAAAAAACGAATCTTTTTTTTATTTTTTGGGTGCGACAACAGTTTAAATTAAAAGACAAATGTAAACCACGAATGCAATTTATGCAAAACTTGCAATACACGCCTCTAATATTTTGCTCTGTTTTGCTGAAATTTGATCGATTAAATGTAGCAAAAATCGAAGATTAACAAATTTTCGACAAAGAGTAAATTAAAAGTATTTATTATTAGAACGGTTGAATCCAGATATCGTCAGTCATGGGTTGATTCATGAAATGGTCCAAAGACTAAAACATTTTCCGACAAACTAAGTAGACATTGTTTAATCTTTAAATATATGTATTTATCACAGAGCTGCAATTAGGCAAAAACACCAAATGACAAACTGTAAGCAACAAGGACTTGGAATATTCGTAAAATTTTAAGAAAATAAAAAGAAAAAAACAGTAAAATTATCTGCAAAAAATACTTCTGTATAGGTTAACCATTGCAATGAAAGTTACACTCAAGTGTTTTTGGGTTGTAACTGAGCCTTTTTTATACATACACGGTGTGAAGAACACCATGTTAAGGAACGAATTCGCAGGAAATTTTTTCGAAATTACAGCTAACGGAATAACTGAATATTTAAAAAAAATAACTATTTTCCTATACTTTTTTCAATGTACCAAGAACGGGAATCTGTACAGGGCCCAAACATATTTTTGCGGTTTTCATTGCAAATTTGTACTTTGTACTTCACAAAATTTACAATAAAGAGGGATCAAAACTTATCCGTTACCTTTTTCATATTACATAAATGAAAAATTTTGATCTATATTGAAAAATTGGGCAGTAAATATTGCATGGGTCTTTAAGGAATAAAAAAATAAGTACAATTACCACGAGGCATCAGTAAGTTCATAGACAGTGGAAAAGAATCCACAATATTTGTGTTACAAATAGCACAAAATTAGAGTGATTCCTTTAAAACTCGAAAATTAAAAATTGAAAAAAAAAAAAAGGGGAACTAAACATGGTAATATTCGATTTTGTTTAATGCTTCAGAGCTTCAGCAATGTATGATTACCTATACCTATTTCAGAAAGGTTTTTTTTCTCATTGACGCGATAATATCTTAGCATCGTTTGACAAGTACATATTGATAATTCAAATTAAACGTGATCATTTCCTTAAATTATGCTGTCTAATATCGATGGGGAAAAAGTTTTTTTCTTGCTTAAATAAATCGCCTCTTGACACATTTTTCGCTGTATGATGCTATTTTACAAAACAAAAGGTCAATATTAATCATCAGTATCATCTTTGAGAAGGTAACTGAGTTGAAAGTTTCTTCGGTATGTCTTTCATCAAATCATTTCAGATTGTATGCTTTCATTTTCATTGAAATGTCAATGTCTAAATAGGAAACTTCTCAGTTAGATCAGGACTCTTCAATGAAATTTTCCTTGCAATTTTCTTCCGTGTCTTTAATCTTTCAGAAAACAAAGTTAAAACAGTGTATCTGTAATTTTTGATTTTCATTAGAGGCCGTAATTTTCGAAGCACCCATTATATTAATGATTTAATGCCTCACATTGAAATGCTAAATTATTTAAATTACAAAGGCAGTATTTTTCAAATGATTACTCTATTGTTTTTTTTTTCAATTGCAATAAATTCAGACCCATCATTTAGGGGGGTCAGGAGTGGGCAACATAACTTCCCTTTGGCATTGAAAAGTAATGTACATGTATATGGGCAAGGGTTTTGTTGTCTTTTGATAGAATATGCATTGATTATCTAACCTTTGCCTCCCCTCATGGAAAAATTGAAATAAAAAGCCTGATTAAGTCATTTTTAAAACACTATTCGACAAACTGATGCATTTAAAATTGAAAACAAGAGAAAAAAAGTAGATGATAATTCATTAAAAGCCTATAATAGCAAATGCAAAGGAATGAAGGTATCTGATTCATTTAATTGATAGAAATATAAGGACATGAAAAATAAGATGGGATTCTTTCTAACATGTGTAACTTTAATTATAACTCTAAACTGTATGAAATATACATTTTCGATTATGAATTAATAACTTAATTTTGCTCATTTTTTACTTTCATGATGTACAGTTCAGCACCGTTATTAAGAACTGTGATGGTTTTTTTTTTTTTTTTTGCATAAATATGCTTTTTTGTGCTGCAATTTATCAATCATTTAACATGAAACGACAAAATGTCAAAATAGTTGATGGATTCAGTTGAAATAGTTAACAAAATTTCGAGATTTTAACTTTCGGTCCTTCCCTACGTTTAGGATGAGTTAAGATATAAACTATTTTCCCTGAGTAATCGTGCTCGTAAAATTGCATAATTCACATTAAAATATAATATATATATTGTCTTCTAAGAAGATAGAAAGAATGAAAAGCTTACTTTGTTTCCAATGACGCCAGGGTGAATATGTATGGGGTAATTAGAAATATTTATCTTACAAAACAATAGATAAAACTCATAACCAAAAGTTTCAGCACCGTTCCATATTATAACTCTTGAGACCATTTACTTCGTTTTTGCAGACCTGCTGGAGAGGAAAATGTAAGATCACCAAACTTTTAATTAAAAAAAAAAACTTTTTCACCACGCCATTTTCAAACAATTAGGACACTTTTGTCAAATGACTTACATGCATAAATGCATATCTATTTACACTAAAAGATGTGTCTGTTGAAACCCAAAAACACATTTCAGTGTTTTTTTGTAAATTTTTAAAATTGTATTTTATATAAAACATTTACTTGCGCAAATATTTGGAAATGTGCGGAACTCTGTGAATGTCTTTCTTGTATTGCCTTGTCATCATTGGCCAGTAGTTTAGTTTCTAAAATAATCACAAGTGTAGCTATGCAGTTTGTTTCCATTCACCCCATGTTTGCAATAATCCCAACTGACCCTGCTTTAGATCTTTGGGTAGTAAAAAAGAGATGATGCAATTTTATACCAACTGTCAATCTTTTAATTTTTGTCACACTCATCACAGCATCTAGCTTTATAACGTGATGCTCGCTATTTTCTTCTTACATTTTAAGAAATTAGAGGAACACTTCGTAAAAAGAATATAAACCAACACTTCCGGCAACGTAAGTTATTCTTCTGTCATAAAGATGTGATTCTAATACATTTAAGAAACATATTTTTTTTCCTAAACTGATTAGCGATGGTGACATATGGAAGAGGAAAATGTTGGATTATTTTTATACAAATAAGTAACCTTCAGAATACGAACACCTATTCCCGAATCACTTTTAAAAGGAAAATTAAAAATGGCATTAATTTGCTTTATCAAATGACTCAGCTAATGAACTCGGCACTCAGAGTTACCTGTAAGAAAGGAAGAAATGACTTTTTATTTATTTTCTTTTTCTTCGTCTCTTTCTTTTTTACTAGGTGCATTGTGCTCTTAATGCCTCTATCTAAACCAAAGGAAGCGGAAGTCATGGATCATTGGACCATGGGTCACGTTGGACCGGTCTCAATAATTTTATACTATGAATATTTTCACTTTTAACTTATGACCAACAAGTAGCACCTATTGTCCTTCAAATAATATAATGATTTTTTTATGGTTTTACGAAGAATGGATCAACAAATTAAATTATTCTCCTAAAGTAAGTTCTTATGATTCATAATTGTTTGCAGCTTCTTTTATTTCTTTTTCTTTCGTAAAGAAAAAAATTATGATAGCATTTAAATCAAGCATAAACAAGCAATGTTCTAGAATAACAACATTGTAGTTGATGAAGACCCAAGAGCTTATTTTTGAGAATAAGTAGATGGTTCTAGCATAAATCGCGCAAAAATAAAAGTTCGGCAATTTAATATTTGGTTTGATTTAATATGTTGAATTGTTTTTTAAAACATATCTTTTTTTATTCTAAACACAAAAACGCATAAGTAAAAACTTAAAAGCTGGTTAAAATATAAGCCTCTAATATTTCCACAAGACGTTGGAATTCCGAGCAAGATTGAAAAATTTTGTTATTGCATTTGGTTTAAATTTCAATACTGATGAAACTGCGCGATATTTAAATATTTCCGATTGAGTGAATCGCCCGCATTTTACAAGTTCTTTGTTTCTGCTCCCGTATTCAAATTAAGATCAGTGTATTGTTTAATCATTTTCGGTGTGTGAGAATCTGGGATTTTCATTGTTCAAAACCATTAAATGTTCCGAAGACAATGCCATAGAAGCAAAATTGATGTCATGAAGAGATTTATTACAGCATATCATGTTTTGACGCTATAAGTATGCTGTCGTTCCACCGTGCTTGAGGCTCTTCTTAAGAGGCTGTGGATAAGTATGAATAAATATATTATAGTAGCTTTATGACATTTTGCTTTTGCTCAATCAATTTAAGCAGATGTGGCCCTTTTCTGTATAAATTTGCACTAAATTCCTAGAATTTAAAACTATGACTTTTAATTGGGTTATTCGAATGTAGGGAACCCATATTTATCGTAATGTAAAGAATAAAACTTTCCAAAAAGTTTTCTTGTATTCAAAAAACAATGATTTGTATGTGATACCACCATGACAGTACGGTCAAGCCCACAAAATGTGCGAATTATTACTTTTCAAGTACAGAAAAGTATTTGAAAAACTTTAAGATATTTTATACTTCATATTATGATACATAGGGGTTCCTTACACTCGAATATATTACGATTAAAAATTAAAGCTTGAAATTCAAAAAATGAAGTATATCGACCAGTAAATGAGCTCCCTCTAGTAAATAAACATCGCGTAATGTTTCTGAAAAAAAAAAAAAAAATTAAAACACTTTTCTGAAGTGAACTGGCAGCAGTAACTTCCTTCAACATATTTCCAAAATAAAAACAAAAAAATGCTCGGTTCATCCACTGATTGGAGTGTTCATTCATTGAGTCAGGGTAATTTTCAAAATTTCAATTTGCTCCCCCTCCCCCGCCAAAAAAAAAACTGTTGCAGAACCATAAATTCTCACACATTTTTAAAAAATTACACATATTATCCCAAGTGTTTTTATTGTAGCATGGCAAATGCTACTATTTTTAAAGATGCTATGAATTTTTGAAAATGAAGTTTTGCTACAGTGTTCATTCACTGGTTGATCTTTTCTACAAGTGTCAAAGTGTCGCATTTTGCAAATGAATTGATCTCTTTATTGCTCTTTAATCCTTTCTTAAGTGTATTTATTATATTATCTTAAACCGGTTCCTTTTTATTAAGTTAGTATTGAATTAATTATACGTTTGGGAAATTAAAAGAGCACAATATTGCCTTTTTTTTTTTTTTGAAGCAAAAATACTCAACGAGTTGTTTCTCAAAAAAAAAAAAAAAAAAAACTAAAAATAAAAATAAATTGTTCTGTTTGAAGATGGCATCCAAAAAACTCAATCGCTGCAAATTATCTGCTATTCAACTTCATAATCAGCCTGAAATGCATTGAGATTAAAAAAATGCTAGTCACCGAATAATGTATAGCAAAATTTATGAAAGAATAAACAGTAACAGTTTTTAATAATCAGGCGAAGATATCAATTCATAAGTTGTGTACATTTTTTTCTTGTATTATTACTTGTAATGAATGCCCATTCATAATTTCTCGTTAAATGAACCATTTTAGTTTTTAAGAAGAGAGTTATTAGAGGAAAAGTTTTTTTAATCAAACACGAATTTCTTATTTCTCCTTACTTAACCGTACTTGAGTTGCGGTTGCTTTTTCAGATTAAAGAAAACAAATAGTTTTTCAGATGGGTTGCTTAAGAAATTTAAGCTGAAATAAAAATGCAAATTAGTTTAAAACAATCAATTCTGTGAGGTAAATATTAGGTGATTGATACAAAATCTTTAAAATGTAAAATTGGTAAAATAAAAAATATGGAATGGTAAACTGGTATTAGTGTAATATTACAACTTTTAGAAACACAGTGTGAACACCTGGCTGTAATTCTTGTTCACAAAAAATTTTAATTTGTCAGAAATGAATTCAAGTTGTTTTTTTTCTTGCAACATCTCACTACAGGAAAAAATTTCGACGATACTATTTTTAAATCGATAGAATGTTGCCTAGAAGGTTGCCGTGTTAACTTTTAACCGTATTGTTTCTCAGAAAGAACGTTACGGGTAAAACAGGAATAATTTTCATCCGAATTGGAAAGACCTACTTTGATATTTCCTACTTGCGTGAAAATAACAATCAATCAAAATATTGAGTGATAAAGAAACCTGTCATTTTAAACATTTCATACCTTCACCCAACGTGCTTTCAAAACTGATCCACGTGTATCTACATGTGCTGCAATGCTGGAGTAGATTTCATAAACAACTATAGAAAGCTTTTATTCAGTCTAATCGATAGTTAAAAGAAAACATTTGTCATAATTATCGTGTAAGCTGCGTATATTCTAATACATTATGACTATTACTAGCGGTACCTGCACGGCTTTGCCCGTGGTATGAAATTAAAAGTTCATTTGTAAAATAATTGATATAGCAGAAAAAATGTTCTATTTTAGTTATAATTCAACTATAACTCCTTCAAAGTATATGATATAAAAATCTGGTATGGACCCCACACTACTTCCTTTTACGTGTAAATTTCTTAGTAGATGACTTAAGTGCTAAAATAGTGCTTGGAGTAATCAAGATAACAATTCATACATTAATATCCCTAGTTTGCCACGAAACAATCCAAAAAAATGTTTTACAATTATTAATCTCCTAAATATCGCCGATTTCAACATCATTCAGTGGATTTTTCGCAAAATATCGCCAATAGCGCCAAATTGAACCAAAAAAAAATTTAATCGCCAAATTGGCGAGAAATACTTGGCGACCGAAGGCTTGGCGATGTATCGCCAAGTGGTCGCGCCAATTCATATCACTTGTGTCTGCACTGAAATTAACACTGATTGATTTACTCCATGAAAGGGGTAAAACACCCCCTTGGGACATTCGAATGCAACCCCAAGGAGAGATGCACAAAAATAAGCCAAAAGAGAAACTAAGAACAATTTTGTTGCTCACAGAAACCAACAGAAATCCTACCAAAATTTGAAAGAAGAAGAAAGTTTTCTTTCCTAGCTTTAAAAACAAAACAATACATTTACCGAAATGAAACACTTTAAAAAGATCGATGCAATGTCGCAATTTATACGATATTTGGTTAATCTTTGTGCTTTGGGTACCTCTTTCTCGCTAAATGGGCGATAGACGCGCCTACTAACGTTGCCAAAATCAATATTGCTGAAATGCGAAATCTATGAAAATGAAAAAAAAAAAAAAATCCGCCAAATCTTTTAATTAAGTCATTAGCATATTGGAAACAGGGTTGCCAGAAAAATATTACGCTCCTTATTTGGGCCAAAAATATACCACCGTAGTATCAAAAATACTACGTCTGGCAACGCTGGAAAAAGAACGAAACAAAAATAAGTATGAACACGTAACCATGGTAACAACATGAAAAGTTGATTTCTTTTGATAAAATAATTCATTTCATCTCTATTTTCAAACAAATTTTATTCTCGAGTTTAACCATTTTAGAATCGTTTGGCTTGCTTTACTGAAGGTAAGCCTTGAACTCCGGGATTCTAAAAACAAGTGTTACAGCTCTCCTGATGATCGTAGAAACTTCAAAAAAACTTCATTTTGTGCAGAAAATTTCAAGCTTTCGAATGACATAAGACTTGAAAATGTGTATGACATATTTCTTCCCTATTTTATCGAATTTCCGCTAAGAATTCGAATAGAAAAAGAACGAAATGGAATTTTCGAAAAATCGCTTCGAGGTGCAAAACTACATGCTACAAACTAATTTTGTGCCAAGTGGCATGAAAATCGACGGAACGGTTTTGGCGCTACGCGCGTAACAGACAGACAGAAAGAAAGAAAGAAAGACAGATCCACCTTCAGCTTTATTATTAGTAGAGATAGAAATGCAAACAAAATCAGAATTTAGGAAGTTGGTATGAAGTAAAATTTAAGTAAAAAGTAGACTTTCATCATATTTGGTTAATATTCTGGATTTGATAGATGTGACGTTCACTGTAAAAGTGGTGTATTTTCATAGTTTAAAATGCGCACTGGTTTATTAAATGGTATCACGTTTAGTTATATTTTTTGATATAAAATTAAAACAAAGTCACGTTTCCAAATAGAAATACTTAATGAAAACAAATGGTAGCTTTACACTTGTGTTAAGAAACAGCCAACTTTACATCAATTTCAGATATAGTTACTGCTAGAACAAGATCGAGGAAGACCATATGGTACACTATAGAATGATATGAAGCTGTGAATTTATTTTATTTCAATTCATTCTCCAAACGCAAACTAACAGTTGGGAAATCTTCTACTTGCGAAAATGTTAAATCTACCGAAAACTACTTTTCTGTTTTTAATGTTTTTTTTTTCCTATTTCTGTAAAGAGAAAACCAATACAAACTGTAAAGTTTTCTTCGTGTTATATTTCTAAAAACATTTCATAATGGTTGATTTTGCATATGTAAGTACTGGAATTCCTCCAGTGGGTGGTAATGCGGAAAAATTAAAAAAAATATTTTAAATGTTCAAAAAATAACCTTAGGATAATCAAATGAAAAAAAAAAGTAATTTCCTTTTTGACACATATTCTACGATATAAGGTGTTTCCACAAAAGTTTCTTGAAGCAAATCCGTCTGTCACATTAGAGTTTACTTAGAATTACCCTTCCCCATTCAGTTTAATGTTAAGATTCTTTGACAGGTAAAGCTTCTTCAAAAGTAAATGAAAAATTCTTATAATCAAATATATTTCTTACAATACATAATGCAAGCAGGAATGAAATTTATAGTCGCAATATAAATGTATTTTCACTAATGAAAATATACAGTGTAAAGTATATCTCTACGCCAAGCACAATTTTTTTGTTTTTTTTAAATGGATTTTTTTTCCTTTAATAAAATTATTACAGAGTCTGGTACTCTTATTAGCGTGTCGCTTAAGTTACTATGGCGACATTTTAACGTCAACGTTTATTTAAGAATGCAATATACAGTATACACGTTTAATACTTTGAACTCAAGATGAAAGCTTCGATAGTGCAACTGATTGACAGTAGTAAGACAGAGAAGGAAGGTCAATGCCTCTCTGATATTAAAAAAAAAAATCAAGATATCAAGTTGCTGAAGTCGAATACATCGCCCATTCTGCACTTCACTGGAGTGTACATTTGTTGTTTGGGAGTAAAAATAAAAACATAGGAGTCAACGACCAGACAAGATATCCAAATTGAATGACAGTGAAATCCCGTTACAAAGAACTTCTAGGGACTGGATTTTTTATTTTCGTTGTAACAGGGATTTCGTTGGTATGGAATTCAAGTAATGTAATTGAAATTAAATCGGAACTGAAAATTTAATCCGTTGAAACCGATATTTTGTTATGATGTTCGTTCTAATGTTCTAAATTTCACTGTCTTAGTATTCAAATGACTTATATTTTTAGTCTCCTTAATCATTTTCCTTCTATTATTCAGAATAGTTACTTTCCAAGCTTGATGTTTTTACACGCGTGCCAGGTAAATTGATCCAAGTTTCAGTTAAATAAAACAAGTGGCGTATCCAGGAATTGATTTTGGGGGGTGCACATCGAACATCGACACTTTGATGAGAAAGGAAAAAAATCAAGAAATATGGTGAAACTTTAAAAACGCAGTATTTCGATTTAATTTTTTCTATTGAACGTTGCTCAAAGATAGTTTTTTTTTCCTCAAAAATGAATATCATGCAAGAACAATAAGGCGCGGGTACATCGCTCATTTTCCTCTTACAATTCCACAATTACAGAATAACAATTAGTTTTGCTTCTTATTATCGAAAACAGAAAATAATATGACAATATTTCAGTGTCCATAAAGTATTTTTCATTGAAAAAACCTGAAGCATATTTCCATGAAGGTTACATGTTTTTTCAAAATTCGGTGCCACCATTTTTTATAGTCTTACAAAATCTTGGGGGGTGCATTGGTCCCTTGGCAAACCCCCTGGATACGCCACTGAATAAAACAAAGTTAATTACTTACCGTTTCACACGAATTTTGATGATAGTAATAAAAACGAAAAGCGACGTTAAACACAATGATGAAGTAAATGGCAACATTTCAAAGCATAAAGCTTCCTTCTGCCAAGCAGTGTATAGATATGTAGTTTCTTTCTACACAGAGTAGCTGTTTATAAAAACTTTTTAATTTACTTTTCCATGTGAAAGAAGTCTGAAAGATGCAAAAGCTACTGCTGTCCTTGTAGTAAAAATACATAAAAAAAAGATTATTTACTTCAGTGCAGTGACAGATTTACAGGCATTAGGGTATATACCCAACTCAGGGCTTTCCACTTGTAAGTCATATTTAATTCAAAAAATTTACCTATTTGAAAGGGGTTTCCACATTACGTGTGACTAGTAAAATTACTAAGAACAAATATCTTGCTCTACAGATAGTTTTCACCGGGCTCCTTAGCAGATCTGTTAGTGAAATTTTATTTTTTGATTTCTACTTTAATTTTATTTTTAACTTACTTTTTTCTTCTTTTTTTATTTTCATTGTATTGTATTTTTTTTTTTGTTATAATTTAGCTACATTAAATTGGAAATTACTATATGATTTACTTCTAAAAGAAAGTTTCAGGCTGTTTACAGTTTGCTTCTTTCTAAAATAAAATAAGATTTTGGAGTCATGCACATTAGCTTGAGCTTGCCGACACTCTCACGTGTTATAAACACCCCAATCGGAGGTTACTGCGACCTCCTAAAAACAAAACATTCCTCATTCAACACATTTTTATCTTACGATTTGGAAAATAAGAAAATACCAGAGCAAAATTGTGTTTTTTATTTTTATTTATTTATTTA
>JAXGGA010023790.1:0-12959 GCA_038373865.1 Uloborus plumipes | reverse complement strand
TAAGCTATAAGTCGTTTTAAAAATATTCTAACAATAATGCCTCATAGTAAAAATATTGATTCTGCTTGTACTACGATGTTATAATCTATCTGTATATATTACAAGTCTTGAGGTTAAGCTACACAACATAAATCTAACAGAAAAAATAACACTTGCATATTTTTACCTTAATGATAAACTTTTATATTTATTAGACGAAAAAACAATTGCTGTGCTTTATCTGTATTTTTGAATTTATTCATATGTTTTGAGTTAATCTTTCACTATAAAAGAATGGCTATTGGGAAATTTTCCAAGGCAAATCGCCATGTCGTTAAATTTACTGAGATTATTTTAAAAACTATAATAAAGATATTTACAGAAGTATTTTGTTGCTCAAATTTTGTCTAGTCCGTTATCAAGTGTAAAAGTTCATGTAAAAAAGGTTGAAAATTTCACCAAGCGATAGCTATACATTTTCTATAATTAATTCTTAAACCATTTAAATATTTTAGAGCTTTTTTTTTCAATTAAAAAGAATTACTCCAGCAATTTAAACAACGTCCTTAGTTGATGAGAATTGTCATTCAATGCTACTTATAGCAGATCAATTCGAACTATTCTTACAAATTCAGAGGCAATCCGAAGTAACTCCTACACTTTGAATTTTCAAGTCTCAAATCTTCAACTTCCGACTCCGACTCCTTTGCCCCAGAATCAGTCTAACTTCGACTCCACAGCCTTGGTTTTTACTGTGAAACCATATTAATTGAGATGATTTGCTTAAATTTTCCACCTTAAATTTTAAGTAATTTACTTACTTTTGGCAACAGGAAATAAAATAAAAAAAGGCGAAACGAACTCCGCAGACGATGTCTTTCTCTCATGAAAGTTATTGAAGAGGGCATTTTATTATGTATTAGTTCATTCTCTAAAGGATTAATGAATTTATTTTTAATTGTTGGCAACGGCATAAACATAAAATCCAAGGCGTTTTATTTATATCCATAAGAAAGAGCTGCCATGGAATATTTTTTTTTTAAATAAATGTATTCATTTCTATGTGCTACCTATTTTTATTTTATTTTTTGGTTTTATTTATTAACTTATTTGAAACCAAACATATTTCCCAAACATATTCTTTCAAATAAATTTAGCAATTTTGCAGTAATAATAACATTGTGCATTTTACAGTTTTAAACTATAGCCTCGGCCGCTAGTATTATATTGTAAACACAACAGTTTATTTTTTACAGATTATTTGAAAGTAACAATTTTTGATGATACCGATTCACAATCTTCTGAAACTAATGTTGCCCTTTTTTGGATGCAAAGAATCGTTCGTTATTGTTGAAAAGGATACGTAATACGCTATTCAAATCAATATTTCACTGCGGCCATGGGATTTTACTCATAAAAACACTCATATTTTAATATTTACCCTGAAATGAGAGTACTTTTTTTTTTTTTTTTTGAACTTAAAAATTATTGCGAAGGTTATTATAAGCAAATATTTCAAAGAGGAAACAAATAGCCATTTTTATGTTCTTGCAATGATTCGTCTCATCAATTCGATTTCTCAACAACATCTGCATACATTTGTATGCGTTTCTGCAGCTCATGTTTGAATAAAAAGTAATGAATGAATGTCTGATTAGCCTTATTTAAAAGGAAAACGAAGCCCAAGAAGTATTGAAAAGATTTTATGCGTAGAACAAAAAGTAACGGAAGTACAGAAAAACAGAAGCAAATTACTCTTATTATGTACTTTTTGCACTAAAGAAAGCAGTTTTAAATGCTGGGAAAGAACAAAAAACTCATAAACTCCATTAAATAAAATAAAATTCCCATCTCTGCTCATAGCTTCTTACAAATGCAGGAGAAAATACATTAAATGCAAACTAACCTAGGATTCTCTCTTTCGTGACAATTGTACATCAAGAGTTAGCATCACGTGAGTTATTTAAAATTCCCTACTCTATGCGTGATACAAACGATTTCATCCGTCATTTTTTACGAAGAAAATGTGATAATGTCTTTTAATATAGTGAAGACAGATTTCCTTATTAGTATATTAAATGCACTAATATACAACGCATAAAACACATGTCTTCTACTTTTGCTCTAATGTATTATAAGACAAAGTCGGCAATTGCCAGGTAAGAGGAAACGAACGGGGCTGATTAAGTAGTCACGGCTTTATTTTTATTTCAACACTCATTCATTATGCATATAGATATATACATAGATATATAGATAGTTAAATAAAGATAAGGAGACGTTCACAGCATAAATTAAGCTGTAAATATTTGAGCTTATCTTAGGCAGTTGATTCACCAGGGCTACATAGCTTAACACTATAAGGTACATGGAATACTAAAACTTAAAATCTGCTTTTAAATCAGATTTTCCTAGGATTATCTATATAACATTGTATATCCTTTAGGAACCGGGCGGTACACATGTTGTATCATAAGTCTTTTTTTTTAGAGGACGCGGTTGAGATTTTCACTCGAACCCTTTGGAGCCGGGCATTTTTTCAAGGTTTCATACGTCTGGTACGACAATTTATGCATTCTCTTTTCAATGGAAAAGAAATCTGTGGTTCAACTGTCGTACTACCTGGGTCGAAAGAAACATTTCCAAAAAACAGCCCGGATCCAAAAGGATATACAACATATAAAAATTGTCCATATTTTAAGCTGAAAATATATTATCACCTTCATTAATAATGAGCTATTATACTCTTAAGCTGCAAATGCTTCTTGATTTGCAGTGTTTACTCTTTTCAAAAAAAGTCATTTATATTTGGATTGGAAAACTATTACTATAAAATCCGCAAACCACTGACTTTGTGAGAATTATCAACTATTACATTGCCAAACCATCAACTTTTGAAATGTCGGTTATTTTAAAATAATTGATAAATATTTGCAAAACAAAGAAATAAATTTATATACTTAAAACTTTAATTGCTTGAAGATAAACATGATTGATTACATAATTATCTGTCGAAAATCCAGCGAAGGACTCCAATGTTATATCCTACACAGTTAGGTTTTCTCATCAGATAAAAGATACAATGTTTGACTAAAACACTATCTTCTCGGCAATTGCTTAGAACTACACGGAATGACCAAATACAGTAAAATCAGTAAAGTTGACCCCCTGTCTATGTTGACCGCTTTTGTCATTTACAGAGTTAGTCCTAATTGTGAACATCAACCAATATAAGTTGACTGTCTCTTTAAGTTGACCGCTAACGTACTGCACCACAAGTGGTGAACTTATAATACAGGTTTCACCGTACGTAGCAACACTTGCCTAGTACTAGAAATAATCGTTCCTAATCCTGTGGCTAGCACAAAAATGGCACAATATTTGAATTAAGAAAATATTTAACGTGTCACAATGCCATCCAGGTGATCACAAAGGAACCTCCTTTTATCATAATATTTCTAAAGGTTTCATTAAATCTATGTTTTTAATATTATTTGCTTAAATAAAAAATGAATAGGTTATATTTTTAATTCAAAAATATACGATTCATGGTATATTTATGTTTCTATTTATCAAATTTGTAGGTTCCTTTTTTTTTATTTCAAGAGTACTGATTTTGAATTAGAAAAAACAGTCTGAAATATTTCATTTTAAAAATAATTTTTAGAAATTTCCTAAAAACATCTATTTTACGAGAAATTTGTGTTCATATTGTAGGCAAGTTGAACTGTGAACTAAACTGATTACAGCTTAAATATTTCACGGCAGCTGCTCGGAACAGTAGGATAGCCAATTTGATCAATCAGTTGCATCGTAGGCCCTCTGGAACCAGAGACCAAACGGTCACTTAACTTATTTAATGATTACGGATTCCGGAGGAGTTTCTACAGTATTAAACTTGGAATTCGATTTATGCAGTCTAGTTTCGAGATTCGGTAAACTTTCCCGTTGGCGACTTTAATGCCAGCAAAAGCATCGCAAAGTTCCGATCTACGATTTAAGATTTCAAAATATTTTAAAGTAAGTTTAAAAGCTGCCAGCTGCTGCATGCATTTCCTGGTTATTTTGAGCGGTCCTTGAAAAAGATACATTTAAAATATTTGTATTGTGTTTAACAGTATTGAGCATAGTAAGGAATATCTACGTTAATAAATTACTAACCACATGTGCAGATATCTATACACATCCACATATAAGCACACAAACAAAAATATTTGCCAATATATGTGTATAAATATAGTATTATATTAAAAATATTACATTCCTTGACTGTATTACTAGTTATTACATTAAAATGAGACCCCGCTGTGGGCTAATAGGGAAAAAAATAACAAAAACAATAATACAAATAAAAGAAAGAAATCATAAATTGTGGCGCGCGTAAGACGAAATTTTTCATAAACACATGTAATAATTTTTCACGCTTAAAATATTGGAAGTTTTAATACATTTTGAGCAGAAGTTACGGAAATAACTAATTTATTTCAATTTTTGCACTACTTTATTAAATTGACTCAAATTATTTTATACATATAAAACCACTATCTTAAGCCATTTTAATAACCTTTCTGTCAGTTTTTTTGCACTTCAATATTTTCTATAATTAACAAATCGATAATTTTATTCAAGCTTGTTTAGATAGTGCCTTAAAATTAAAAAAAAAAAAAAACGAGATAAAATCAGAATGCAAAATAAAGCTATTTTAGCATAGATCTTTTGTATTACATGTTAAAAAATAGTTCATTCATGTATTAGTAACTCAAATGCTATTAGCCACCAAATTGCAAAGTATTAAAACATTTGATGTGGAAAAACATACATTAGAATATAGTTAATTATTTACATTTCACAACGACTAGTTATCCCATTTAAAATTATTTTTGAAAAAACAACACTGCTGTGTGTTTAAACTTTACATGATTAGGTTAAGGATTAAAATTTGATAATGACTACAAACATACCTTCTTTTTTTAGAACGTAATTTGTAAAATGCGGGAAATAACAAGAATGCAATTTACATTTCACGACACGAGGAAACAAGCAGAAATAGTCGTATGCTTTCACGAAAATCGAAAGGAGAATTGCGAAACGAGAAAAAGCTGAATCAGAAAGCATCTCTAAGATAACTTCAATTCCCCTCTGCAACACTCAGCAAGCACATTAGCGTGAACAGCAGGGCTCTGTAACACGTCAGTACTCCGAGTCAAAGCTGTGGTTATAAGTCTTCGAAAAAGTCTCTGGAGATGGCTCGCTTGGGAACTATTGTCTTCAATCAAATGGTTATAACTTACTTCGCAAGGTCCTTCCGGGCAGTTTAACCTTAGCCCTTACATGAAAAATCTTTACTAAAGACATTCACGCAAGAGGATCAAATGGAGAAGTCATCCAATGCAAAAGTATAGTAATTGTGGTACACTGCGTAATGTGGGTTTGTTGTAAATCTAAATTAGTGTATCGGAGGCCATCTTGGGAGTTGGTGGTAGCATTACACGTGATTAGGGAAGAGAGTTAAGACTTTCATTTGCGTGTTATGCTAGAAATAATAACTAGACAATAATCACTTTTCTTTACATAAGATGATTAGTCTAGATATTTCGGAAAAAAATATGTAAGTCTTATTTTTATTTTCAGTGCAGAAATTATAGCGATTTTGTTCCTTAGGGAAAAAAATATATTTCGGAATATTTTTGAAAAATATGCATAACTTTGGTTTTATTTTTCACTTTTGTTGAACTTGTAAGCTTGTATTGGATTATTCTGTTTAATACATCTTGGAAGCAAAGATGTGTGCTAAAATGCGAAAAAGTTTGCATTTATGAAAGCAATCCCTTTTCAAGGAATTTGATAATAGTATTAAAAAAGCTGCGTGTCATATCTGGCAATTTTATGATAATTTTAAAGCACTGTAAAAAGACTAAAGGTCACCATTGTTAAGCTGCATGTATTGGCTCAGCTTACCAAGTCCAACCTGTAGTCTCGTCAGTGAACACAATAGCCAAAGTAAAACTAATTGCTTTATTCATGATGAACTTCTTTACAATGAATACCTTTCTTAGTAAATTTCATTCTAAAGGTACAATGCCGAAACTATCGGCTTAAAGATTGGTCGCTTCAACTGAGTCACCGACAAATTGAAAAACAAGCACAAGCAAAGCAAAGTGCCGGTAGCGAGCTTAAATGCTGCCGGCAATATGCATATGCGTAACGTAATCTTGATGTAAACGAACGAAAAACGAAGATCGAGTAAACATTCTATGCAAATTATGTATTATAGAAAATCAAATTAACTCGAATCGTAACAACCATTTTGAAATCTTCTAATACATATTAGAAGAAAAATTGTATTCATATTTATTTTAAAGTTTGGTCGCATAATTTTTATCAGAAGTAAAGTTATAATGTTTCATGTGTAGGGGAGACTAGGTACGGTTGTGACAATTTTCATTTGCTCCCCCATAGATCCCTTAGCAGTACCTGTGAGCTGGTTTAAAGTTGTTTTTATGTTAAAGTGTTTATTTGCCTGCTTATAAACACTAAAATTGTCTCCCTAAGTACAATAGTTAACTCACAGGACCAAATAAAACAAAAAAGGAAAAAATGTCACAACCGACCCCACCCCAGGGGCGGTTGTGACAGTGCTTGGGGTTGGTTGTGACAAGTTCAAAAATACACCAAAACAGTCTAGATCACTTTTAAGTTCAAGTAATATTAAACGTAATTCAACATAACCTTCATCTGGGAAAGTTCAACATTTTACAATGTGTCTCGTTCAGTTGAAATAGCCTTACACCAAGTTTTACAAAAAAATCAGGTTTTTGGAATTTCGTAACGTCTGTTTTTCAACATTATGCACATCCTGTGGGTCATAACCGTGTCTGCTCATAACAATTCTCAAGTATCAAATAAAGATTCCACATTTATTTGTTTTATTGAAGCTTGTTACTCTTGAAAGGATAGTTGCATGAGCTACACGAACAGACGTGAAACATTTCTATTCATAAATGAACGGAACCATTTCTCAATAGCCATTTTAATCTCATATATGCTTTCAGCGTATATGTAAGCTCAAAATCACTTTATTATGAGCAATATAACCTATGCACACGTTGTTTTCATTGTGAAAGCGCCGGCCGGCTCCATCGCGTTTACGAATAAATGTTTCGTAGCAAAGACTTAGGATTAACGTTGCATTTCCAAAGCTGTCCGAAAGAAAAAAAATGTTTCACTTCTTTATAAGCTTCTTTATATTTCATTAGGTCACACTGCCCTATTTCTGTCTTCTCCAAGCGTATTATGGGCATCAAATATGATAAAAACATGTTTTACTCGTGTCACAACCGTCCCCACGCATTTTGTCACAACCGACCCCAACCCACTACTTTTGAAAACAGCAATCGCCATGGCAATACAAAATAGCCTACATAAAAAGTAATCACTGCTATTTCACTATTAAGGTTCACTACTAATGGGGAGAAAACTTTCATTTCTCTATCTGTACCCATTCAACAGGAATTACTAAAAGACATCGAACAAAAAAAACTTACTTTTAACTGTTAAAAAGTAACCAACACCTCTGCTAGCGTTAATGTCGCTCGATGGCTACCGCAATGCTTTGACACACATTCCGACAAACATGCTGATACTCTTTCTCTTTGCTTCAACCAGGTATTAATTATGGTTTAGCTAATATGACGACTGTCACAACCGCCCCGCGTCACAACCGTCCCCAGTCTCCCCTACTGTGTGTTCAAGTTATTATATATATATATATATATATATATATATATATATATATATATATATATATATATATATATATATATATATATAATTACCTGAAGAGCTAAATCGTCTTAAGAAATAATACAAATATTTTCCCTTAAATATCGTATAAAATATTAATATAACAAATTTCCATCGACAGCGCTAGCAACTAATAATCAGAATTGTTACAATTTGTGCAAAAGAGTGGGAAATGCTACATTGCCACTGAATCTTCGTATTATCTTAAAGGATTCATTAAAGGTATTCAGAAAACTCATCAGAAAGATAAATCATGGGCTATCTTGATTTCAAAATGCGCAATCACGTCTCAGAATCATATCGTTTTAGGAGAGCAAAATCTTGGCGGTAACTGCTTTTGGTAATGGGTTGGGCAAGGAATAGTTGCTAGAGAAATATGAGGAATTTCTCTGTGCCATCTGGGATAATTAGAGATGATGATTGTCAAAAGTGGAACAATTTAGAGCAATCAATAAAAGCCAAAATATTTCCCATAAATATATTCTTAGATATGTTTGCTTTGTTTCTGTTTATTTAATTTTACCGTATATTTCTAATGGGAGCTCGGGGCAACTTCTTCCAATTTTTATTCTTATTTAGATAAACAAGATATCATTGTATTCCATATACCTTTATCTGAAAAGTAGCATTTTTTTTCAAAATGTTTTGTAAATGTCTTGACTGTTTTTTCAAATATGATAAATGTAAGTAAAAAAGTGTGCCCAGCATGTGGAAGGGTGGAAGAATTTTTTCTGTAAATATCAAGTAGCTATACTGCCGTGCTAAGAGCGAAAGTGGTATCTGCAGTCGAGCTGAGATAAAACTCTTTAAAGTTTTGCGTCTCCATGTATTTGATTCAAATGACACCTTTCAGAATTTTTTAAAAAATATTACCCATTCTCAAATGACCATATAATACTGTATTCCGGTAAAATACGTCCCAAAGAGATACCTGGTGGTGCTAAATCAATTTTGTTAGAAAGTGGTACCACGTTTGTGCTTAGCTCGGCAGTATATACGTCAAAATGTAGCAACTATTCAACATAATTAGGTGTAAAAATTAGAACATACCTGAAAAATGTTTTTATCTCCATCAAAAGTATCATCATCTGTTTTTAAAAAAAGCGACGTTACAAGAAATTAAAGCGATTATACAGTTTTGTCTCTTCAAAACTTATATATTTAACACTTTTTAAAATTGCGAAGAGTTACCAAGTATGAAAAAAAAAACTCACTTTATCGCTCGAACTTGGGCATGTGTTGCCAAAAATCGATGCCTACACGGGCGAAGCTATTTCACGATGGTAAAGCAGAGTTAAATACGGACGCCGAGTTGGTTTGCCTGAATAAAGGCCTATTCACATAACAAAGATCCGCCCGTCCGAACCGAATTGTTAGCTGCGAAACTGGTTTTCGAAATCCGTTGCCATAACAGCTCGTCGAAAAACCGGCTTCCGTCGCCGTTATAGAATGCTGGATGTCGTCCGGGCCGAAACCAGACCTGTTCTTCGGTAGTGACTTCATTGGCTCACGCCAGGTGCTCGCTCTTTGTAATAAGTGGGGAATACCTTCACGTGACTTTCGGACGGAGGTAGTGCGAATGCTCGAAAATTTTCACTTCCTTCCGTCACGTCCGAAAAACCACTTCGTTTGGCCGGATCGGTCGTTATGTGAATAGGCCTTAACTCACATTGGATAACTACAGACAATCCGAGGAACAGCGGCTGAGCAGTAAAATTAGCTTGATATACTTGAAGCTGTTTGTACAATATCTAACTTCGATCCGCGTATAATTTCTTTCTTTCTAGTTAAAAGTATATCTTGTGTTTTCTGTAGGTGTTTCATATAACATGAAGTTAATATTTAAAATAGTTCTGAATCAGAAAAGGAAAAAAAAAAGAAAGGAAGAAGAAACGAAAAAAAATAATGAGACTTGGAGCAGTGAACTACTAGAAAAAGAAATATACTGCCGTGCTAAGCGCAAGTCAAACTCAAACTGAGATATTGTTTGTTTAAAGTTTTGCGCATTCTTGTATTTGATTCAGGAGGTACGTTTTCAAAAAAAATTGAAAAATATTTCCCGTTCTCAAATGACCATAAAACATGGTATTTAGGTAAAATACATCAGAAAGAACCACCTGCTGACAATAACTCAATTTTGTTAAAAAGTGCAGACACGACTTTTGTGCTTAGCACGGCAATATAGAGTAAATCTATGCATTCGACAATGTGTAAGCTACATGGAGCTTCATGGAATTTGAAAAAGCTCGTTACATTCATCATCCATTTTACGTAATTCGCCGTAGAAGTCTACGTGTTGTAAAAAAAGAAAAAAAAAAGTTAGGCACCTTTACAAATGATCGTTAAGCCACCTTATTCCTAAGCACAAGAAGATCGTTTACTCCCTCATTCACCACAAATTGTTCTCTTAAGCATTATAACACGGGAAAAAGGCAAGAGCTGCAGCGGGCCCTAGTGGACGAAACTATGCATAAGGTACACCCCAAGTTCAACTTTGTCGCTATGTAATGCTTTGACTCAACTGTTTGGGTACTATTGCGAAGCGAAACCATGAAATTCAAACGTCAACAACAACCGGGTGCAAAAACAACTGTGTACCCATAGCTTAAAGGAAAGTTAAAAATTACGTATATTTAGATTTTTTTTTTTTTTTTTTTGTTTAAAGCTGTTCGATGAAAGTTTAAGATTTTAAAGGACTAATCCCTATTATTCTCAAAAAACACAGAAATCAATCGGCAGGATTATCTAAGTGCTAAAATGTTGTACAATTGTACCCCTAGAAACATCTATAAGCTTGGACTAATCAGATGATGCATTTTGCCTCTGAAAGTTTATTAAACATTGATGGTTTTTGAGGTTTATACATTCATCATTATTCGATAGTATTTTTTCTGCAGAAAGAGTAATGGCGGCATTAAGCGGAGAAAGAAAGATGTCCTCATTTGTTGCATTATTATTTTTTTTATATATTTAAAGGCTCAAATATTTGAGCGGTTAAAAGCAAGGTGCTACAAATTTGTATTGCGACTGTACTCATTGAGAACCAAGTACGTATAAGGTACATATAAGGATTTTGAATAAAATATTCCGGAAAAGCATTTAAAAAAAAGTTACGTTCACAAAAAAAGTTTTAACAGATTTAAACTCGAGAACAAATTAAGAAAGTTACTAGTACACAACATAACGAAAAAAAAAAAATACTCAGCAAAGAGTTTGTGCTTAATTTTTATCCAACGCGACCATTATTTTGAAATGAAGCCAAGGCAAGATAAAAGAAGCACAAAAACGTTTAAACAGCTTTTCGTACAACAACTGAATAAAGAGTTCACTTATATGCTTATATAGTTTAGGCAACTATACAAGAGAGTATCAGGTGAATTTGACACAATGACAGATGCGAAATACTTAAAATCTAAATTTATATCTTCCTTAGATGCTTCGTGGATCCGTCTCATAAATAATGGATTGATCCGGAACCTGTGTTTTCTCCCACTACCCATATCAGCTATTTAAGGAACGCAAACTAAAACACTCAAATGCTTTCCAGTATTTAGCACGGGAAGATGTTTGAGAAAGAAAAGGAAAACATGTCAACAAATGACACATGCTATGAAATACAATGATGCAGAGATACATTGTATCTTTTATTAATGCCTATTCAGTAAATGCTTTTTTTTCACTTGTAATCGTTTCGCAATGTATATATGATTTGCAATATATTTCTAAAACAATGCTGACGCATTTTTGGTATGTTATCATTGTTATTTTTAAAAAGAAACAAAGCGGTATTAAAAAGCACAAAAATTATTTTTGACTGCAATGAAAACCTAAAATACTCACCTATTCGTAAAACCAAGGCAACCAAATACACATTGATATTTCGGCTTTAGTTAGAATTCTCAGGAGAAGCCAATAATATGTTGATTTGCCTCTAAATATTATCAGTAAAAAATTTCAGCTGAGTAAAGCTACATTTTTTTTTTTTTAATGGGAGATCAAAAAAGCTATTATTCATTGTTTCTTTTTCTGTTCGTAATACATTCCCTACGAAAAACAACCAAAATAAACCATGAATCTAATTTAAACAATAGTTAAAAAAATCGTTACAAATACTTTAAACAATACTGCATTTTTCTTGTTCACAAAAATATGTTTTAAAATCATTTTCAACACTAAACCTAGTTCTGCTCCAATCATTTCAGTCCTAAGCTGTTTTCATTGAAATAGGATTTCTTTTTTTTATCTAATAAACCTTTCCAAAATCACCAGTTTTACTAATCCTGAACGAAAAAGAAAATCAAGCAAGAAAACTATCATTGACTTTTGGAAAGAAACTTTAATATCTTATCATAGAGAAAGGATCATTCTTCACTCTTAATTGGAGAACTGTTTGCAATAG
Source organism: Uloborus plumipes (assembly GCA_038373865.1). Classification (NCBI taxonomy): domain Eukaryota; kingdom Metazoa; phylum Arthropoda; class Arachnida; order Araneae; family Uloboridae; genus Uloborus; species Uloborus plumipes. Next base: position 778 of record JAXGGA010023790.1, on the reverse strand, counting down.
ACTCTTTCGCTCTCATTTATAGCTCTCCGCAGCAACGATTATCATCAGTCTTATAATTGATCAAAGGAAAGCTTTCTTTTCAAGATAGTTTGGGAGTTTTTCCTTTTCCACTTGTTAAGGAGTTACTTTTTTTTCCCGTAATTTATATTTGAGATTTTCACGGATTAAAACATGCCAAATCAATACATTTTTTAAGTTTTACCATCACAGTTTATTCTTTGAGTGTATGAGATGTTAGTGACATATTTTTATTATTTTATTACTGTAAATTAACTAAAATAACCCTTCTCAAAGGTACATTGTCAACCTTGTGAGAAAAAACACTAAGCTTTCAGTAGAATTACAAATAACTTGTACGTGAATGGTAGAGAACACATACCCCTGAAATTATCTTGAAGTTATCAAGTGTGTTGTTTTAGTACAAAAAAGTCTTATTATAGTATAAAAGCATAAGAAAGGATAAACTTGAAACTGACTGATTCTGTCATCTTGAAAAGCGTAATATTGAGGGAGGGAGAGAGAGAAAGGATTAGGGGGAGAAGAAGTAACAGGACATAAACTAAACATTACGGTTTTTTTTATATAACGTAACGAGGTGATGACATTTTCATTTAAATTCGACAGTTATGCTATTTTTTAACATTTCATACCCAAACGTTGCTTTTTTTCCCCGCCGAATCTGATAGATGTCGCATGTCACATTAAAAAGAGCAAATACTTCTTGATAAATGTAATGTATTAGAAGACTCGCACACGCAAAAATTAACGACAAATAAAA
>JAXGGA010023789.1:0-12961 GCA_038373865.1 Uloborus plumipes | reverse complement strand
TTCAAGGAATTCAAATTTCAGAAGTCTTGTAGCAAACATCTGTAAATTCCCGAAGACATTATTACTTTAAATACAAAATTGAACTGGAAATTTTGTTTACAGGTAAACATGTGTGTTAATATTCAATAAAATCTTGTTTGCATTCTAATATTTGTATTAATATTACCTGTAATACACTTAAAGTTAAATGTATAATCGTGTGTTATGTTAGTCACGTTATGTTAGTCACAGGCAAGTTTTATTAAAGTACTACTTTTTGCAACATTATTTAAAACCTATGTCAAATTTACAATTATTAATGTGAAAACAACATTTCACATAGATACTATCACGGGAAAAATAACAATTTTATGGTTTAGTTTTAGAGAATTGTGTTGATGAATTTAGTACAAAATTTTGAGGGTTGCAAATCTGTTATGTTAGTCACGTTGATCAAAATGTCCCCTAACTCCCAAAAATGAAAGTAATATTATTATTTTTGTATATTAACTTAAACAACTCATCTATGCGGAGAAGAATAACACCTTGCTTTTGGTATTGTAACAAAAATAAGGCTCACACACAGAAAATAAGATTAAAAATTTATTCTAACTGTTATGTTAGTCACAATGGAATTACCCTAAAAGTATAATTTATTTTCTTTAAAAAATAAGCATTTTTCTTCACTTTCCTCTTTAAACTTTCGCCTTTACAACTCACGGAAGACATTTTTTTCCACGTGAACTAGAACTTGGAGAGGGACAATTATTTATTATGGATCGTTTCAAAGGGAACATTTTGTAATTAGCTATGCTACAATTTTTGTTTTGTCATTATCATTGTAGTTACATTACAGTAATTGCCAAACCGTAGTAATATGTCCCTTTCTATAGAAACATTCTTATTCATTCTCTCATTAGAGCCTATGTTGCGTTTTAGTCCTTTAAATAGGCTTGTTCACTTATACGTCTCTCTCACTTATGCGCCTTTTTCTGTTGGTCCCTTGGGCCGGCGCATAAGTGAGAGTTCACTGTAATTATTTTGCAGGCAACGTGGGAAATCAGAAAAAAAAAAGAAAGATTATCACAACCACTGAAAGTTTTGTTTGTCGGCAGCAGAATCAAAAGTGGAGGAATAAAAAAATCTTCTAAAAATCTTAGTTTCAAAGCGTATTAATATCGATTACAAGAGTTTTATTAGCCAGCAAATAGAAAATTTATACAGATACATATTTTACGTCATAGATCTTTCTCTGATTGTCTGCCAACAATGAACTCAATACTAATCGCGTGAAATGATTAGAATTATATTTCAAATTTGCTGAAAAGGAGAATAAATCTAGCTTTAAATAAGTTGAAAACTCCAAAAACATACCATCTTATGTCGAAATTTCTTCGTTCGATTGGTGCTAGTATTTTAAATGTGTGAGTACCTTTTTAGTACAGTAACCGCCACTAATAAAATCACTGGATTACAAAATCAGCCACTTTTTAAAATCTAATCTGCAGAAACCAAATCCTTACAATATCAAAACATGTTAAACCATCCTTTATTTAAATCACCAACGCCGTTTAATAAAATCAAATTTTCGGAAAGCGTATGCTAAAATTTGATAACGACAATTGTTATTGTGTTGAAAATGAAGAGTGCCTCCGAAGATAAAGAAATCACAGGGTCAAATTTGCCCTCTTCAGTATGTGCCAGAAAATCACTTGATGTCAAAGAACGCGTTTAGGAGTAAAGAGGACAAAATGTTGATAATTACAAGAACGTTTAAAAACTCTCAAGCGATGTAGAACATTCACTTTCAAAATTTTGTTAATCAAACAGCGTGATTCTGATATTTAGATTCTGATATTTAAGTGCAAATAAAAATGTAAATCATATTTGGTTCACTATGTTGAAACTTAAAAAACCATGTACATACAAACAATAATTCATTTGTTTTTAGATAGTTGAAACTCTTAAATCTTTTTTTTTTTTAATGTAGGTGTGCCGGTTTGCGGTTTATAAAATCAACCGCTATATAAAATCAAATGCCCTCAGAATGAATGTGATTTTAATAAGCAGCGGGCACTGTACCGAGAAATTCTTGCGAAAAAATGTTCATTCGAGCTTTGATTAATATATCTTGTAATTTAAGTTGCTGTTGTAGAAGTTGTCTTGTACCAGCTACGCTGCGCTGGCTAGCTGTGGTGCGCTGCTTCATCTTTACACCTGCACCGCAATTTAGTGTGATGCCTGAGTTCCGGGATCAGGCTAGAAGGTCCAAATCCAAAACCAAAAGGTCTACGAACAGAAGATTCACGTCCAAAGGGTCCGCGGGATAAAAGATCCGCGTGACAGAAGGTCCGCCAGACATAAGGTCCAATGGCCATAAGGTCCAAGGAACATAAGGTCCGACAGCCAAAAGATCCAAGAACACAAGGTCCACATTTTTGGACAGCGATGGCATAAGGTCCGGATTTCTCAGCGGGGTGGACAAAAGGTCCAGATTTGGACGTGGTGGATCTTCTGTTCGTGGACCTTTTGGTTTTGGACCTTCCATCTGACATTCCTGATTTCCACAGTACACACATACCATAAGTACTAGAACATAGATTGGGCAACCATTCAGAAAACGACAACACATGCACACAATGGACAAGAGAGAGAAGTTATCCCCGACCGAGCCGGGATTCGGACCCGGAACCTCCCTATCCGCAGTCAGACTTCTCTAACCACTAGACAAGGTGACCGGCTTTCATTAAAGCCCAACAAAAATGATGCCTCTCCATCAAGTCTCATTTCAAGCAAAGAAAGAACTATCAAAAACGGCTCTAGAGATACCGGCGCAGACAAACACACAGAGGGATTTCCAACTTATAGCCCCTTTCCTATTGAGTTGAAACAGAAATATTTACAGCGAGCTCTCACTTATACGCCGCCTCATTTTTGCGCTTTTTTCACTTATACGACTATTTTAAACGGTCCCAGCACATTCCATAGCAAAATTATGATAGTGGGTCATTCCACGGTGACTGACGTTACAATTTGACTCTATTTTTAAATTAAAAATTCAGTACTGACTTGAAATTTATTTTTACCTCCTGAATTTAAACTAAAATGTAATTACAGAGTATACTAAAAGTCTTTTCATAATTCATTAGGTATGAGGAAATTTTTTTTCAGAAATTATGGGGAATCAAACATATGTGACTGATGTTACACAAAAGCGACATCACTAAAATTGACTTTTTTTCAATTTGAAATCCTCTTCAAACTAATAGCGTGAAACATAAAAAATAAAATTCCCATAAAAATAGAGATTTCAGACTTTAGGAAAATACTTTTCTTGATGGAATAAACTGAAAAACTGATAGCACAGAAAATATGTAATAGGTGTGACTGATGTAACAAAGATTTCGTGACTGACGTTACCATAACAAAACATTGCTACAATAATAAATAATGTCTTTCCAATTATTAACAAAGTATATATTTTGCCCAAAATTGAAGTTAAATTATAAGAAATAAAGAATGGCAACAAAATCTTAATTACACTAATTAAGTTTTACACATTAATTTTTAATGAATTGTCCTCTTGAAATAACTTCTTCTGGGGAGGGCTAATTTTTTTAATTACTTTTTCTTTCGAATAATAAATTTCATTCACATTGTTAGGCTATTTATAAATATTTTACTGCTCAAAACTTGACATTAACTGGCTACTTATATTTTTGAATGGCACTAACTTCATCTCATAGAATTGACCATCATGTTCCACAAGAACCCTCTCTCCTCTGCTGCAGCCTTCAATTTCGGAACACATTTTGCTAAATTAGACTTCAAAAAACTGTTTTGAACTTTTGGTGATTCAGAAAATCACTGCCCAAAAAGTGTTGCTGCTAATTACCTGCTCCAGCTTCTGATTTATTAAAAAAATATTACTCAAATATAACTATTAATAATAAAGCTTTAAACTCGGGGGGGGGGGGGAGCTAAAATATTTTCACATTTCTTGAAGTGTAGTATGTAAAAACTTTTTTGCACAAAAAAAAGATATACATACAATCGATCGTGATTTGGATTTTCTTCACTAATATTGAAGTTCTCCGAATCTTTAGGGAAATAATGTGGCTATTTCTAAATCTGGTGTAGGCTATTATGAAGCTTTTGTGGTAATTTCACAGGAAAATATTGTACTGTAATTTGCTGCATCAAAAACATATGTTTCAATTCCGCAAATTTTCTTTCTCATTTCTATACATTGTTTCACAAATAAATTCATCTGCTTCTAGGAGTATTGCAGAAGTTTTTTAGCGTCTTATCTCTTCAGAATTATCATTTTTCCAAGCAGTTTTGATATCTTTCTAGCCTGGTGCACTTCTCCTAAGATCATATAGGGTTCAAAATTACTTAACCATGCTCTGTTTTCATTAACAAACACTTTAATTTAATTGCCATATACGGAAAGTTAGGAGTACTTGTTTGTAAAGTTTCAATTAAAAAAGAAAAAAAGGGCAGGTGCTATTTAAAACCGGGCTCTTTTTTGTGTTCTACATTTTCTTGTATTTCTTTTCCTATTTTTTTTTTTAACTTGATTCTAAACTTACTTTGAACTTAGCTACACTGTTAAAAAAATGTCCTGAAAATAATGAAAAAATATACGGCAGCTGAGTTGCCGGAGTGTTTCCGTTTCGTTAATTATATTTCCGTGATTTTGAGAAATGTCAGTTCATCATTTTTCCGTTCCTCATTTTTTCGTTTCTTAATTCTCCGTTCTTCATTTTCTCGCTTCCCCGCTTATACGTTATAGGCTTATACCTAGACGCTTACACTTATATATACATACATACACACACAAATAAATAAATAAATAAATATATATATATATATATATATATTATATATATATAAATATATACAATTCAAACTCTCAAATATCTTGCCTTTAAAAAAATACTTTAGCAATACAAGAATTGGTTTTTTTTTTCATTAAAAATTTTAGTTCATTAAAATAACATGATTTTTTTTTTTTTTTTTTTTTTGTAAAGATTACATCAATTCTCGCATAAAATACTCAAATATTTTGAAGGTGGAATGATCAATGCATAGTATTTCTGAGCGCACAACTTCAAAACATTAAGAAGTATTAACAAGGTGCATTTTTTTTAATATTTTCTCTTAAGTTTGAATACAAATTAAGTTCTTCCGAAAGTTTTTTTTTTCTTTTTTTCTGAATTTGAAACATTCGTGGTTCCTTTAAAAAAAATCCTGTATTTTCACTGATTTCCTCTATTTTCATACATTTACGTTATGGTATTCATAGTGATCAACACTTTAAGAAATGGACTCTGAAAATTGACGATATTTTTTGTTTTTAATGAAATCGCTTCCAAAGAATAATCTTTAAACTGGTTTAAAAAAACTAAAAAATACGCTTTTAGATGCACTTATAATACATCAACATGTAATATATACTTCAGCTTTTAGTGTTAACAGTATTAAACATATTACTTTTAATATTTTCAAAGAACGTGAATTGATCTTTCATTTAGAGTTACATACATGCATACAAACAAACCGACATGTGAAACTAATAAAAGCGTATTAAAAAAGCTTAGTTTTGAGACTAAGTTTTTTAATCGTTGTGGAAAATTACAAAAATCATTTTACTAACCCTCAGCACTCATAGTTGGTTTATATATGTAACTCTTAAATGTCTATCAGTTCACATCATGAAATAACAAACTATTAAGTCTAGACTCAAATTAAATTAAAAATAATAATAACAAAAATAAAAACATGATAAAAATTGATGGGGCAAGAGCCTTACCTCTTCCTGGACGAAAATCTTCTCTCTAATAGACGACTTACAAAAAAAACAACAAAAGGGGGTATGGATTTTAAAATATACTCACACACCCCTTTGTTGCCCATTTTGCGTGAATGCATTGCGATGAATTATGGACTGATAAACTAAATCTTCTTTAAAATGTCGGACAAGGGAAACTCGGCGGATGCGTCTTGTATCCAACGCGGCATATAGAATCCTTTCAGGAATAGAATGACTTCCAGGAGCGTGAAAAGATCATTTTTTCACAAGTCTTCTAACGGCACAAAATAATTGGGGGAACGCTATAAATCCAGCTTAAGTTTTCCAATCCTTGCAATCTCAAATTTTGAAGCAAAATGGCTTCACAACACTATCGGTTTCTCACTACATTCGAACGATATATGTTTTGGCAAGCGTCCAAGTTTCCAAGTTCCTGGCGCGGAGAAAAAATGATCCGTAATTCACGGAATATGTCTGTTCCTTTAAGGAAAAGATACGTTTTGAAGCGAAAACAGAAATTTTCTGTTAAAATCAGAAAAAAAACTTCCTGAAAATTCAGGTTTTTTTTAACAGTGTAGATTATTTATTTACAAAAATTTATTTTTCTCTTTTTTTCTCTGCTCATTTTACTCACACTGTTTTTGATTTACTAATCTTCATATTTTCCGTCATGTTAAATTTCTCTCACCTAATATGTTGCCTTTTTGCAGCAGTTAGTGCCATTTGTATAGTTTATTTAAAGCATCTTAGTGAAAAGAGAAATGTGACTGATGTTACTGTGACTGATGTTACACATTTTAAGCAAGTTTTAAATATATTAATTCAACTACTTTTAAATATTTAAGTAAAGAATATTAAAGATATCATCCTAAATGAAGAGAATATGACTTGTTGTAATCTTGGGTTTAGTTTTGTTTAAGTAAAACAAACTTTTATACTATTTTGTGACTGACGTTACATGAATGTGAGGACTAATTTATAAAAATTGTTTATAAAATAATTATAACAGTTTGAAGCTTCTTTGTTGGCGTAATCTCTTCATTCATAAACTAAATTTCAATAAAAAATAAAACTGTAGACATACCAGTTAATTTCATAAGTAAAAAAACTGATGAACTTTCAACAGCTCGAAAACAAAAAAACATGCGCACAAAATGGTGTTGTCAAAACTTACCTATAAAACTTACAAGAAATAAGTTTATAGCCTTTTTAGGGTTATTTTACAAAAATTCATTCTTTTTTACATCATATGAAATCAAAAAACTATTGGTTCATTGAAATTTTTTTTCGCGTGTGATGTCTCCAGTTTCGTGGAATTGCCCTAGTATCATTCATTTATGCTTTGCTTTAAAGATAAATATTTCACTTATACGCCGAATTTTCCCTAAAATGTAAAAAATTTAATTTATTTTCCTTTGAAAATAAGCATTTTTCTTCACTTTCCTCTTTAATCTTTCGCTTTTATTGCTCACGGAAGGCATTTTTTTCGGATGAACTAGAGTTCGGAGAGGGGCAATTATCTAAGGGAACAGTTTGTAATTAGGTATGCTACAATTTTTGTTTTCTCTTTATCATTGTAGTTACGTTACAGTAATTGCCAAACCGTGGTGATCTGTCCCGTTTCTATAGAAATATTCTTATTCATTCTCTCATTAGAAACTATGTTGCGTTTTAGTCCATTAAATAGGCTTGTTCACTTGTCTCTTTCACTTATGCGCCTTTTTCTGCTGGTCCCTTGGGCCGGCGCACAAGTGAGAGTTCATTGTATATTGTTTACTTTCCTATTCTCTTATTCTCTATCTAGTAAACAAACGAGTATTAATGTGCAATACTTTTGCCAATCTTTTTGCTTCGTTTTATTTGAAACTAGCTTATTACTCGGCATTGCCCGGGTGCTTATTAATACATCATAGCTAATTATAACTGTTTTTAACTTATTTCATACTAAAATGAAATAGGCGAGCCTTAAATTGATAACTGAAGGGGCAAGTGGATGAAGGTGATGTGTGACAATTTTGGAAACACTTTTTACCATGGATGAAAGTGATAAGGTAATATTTTCTATAAGTTAAAAAAACTGTCACATATTTACTTTATTCACTTGCCCCTTCAATTGTGTTTGTGAGTGAACACAATTGAACACATACTAGTTTGAATTTTTGTAATGTCACTTATCACCTATATCCGCTTGCCCCTTCAATTCATTGTTAATCGTAATCTTCGTTGGAAAACACTTATATTTAAATGTGTTAAATTTTATCAATTTTTATGTTTAAAGTCCTCCATTACTCTATATAATTAAAATTAAAAGAAAATGGCCATTTTGAGACAAAAATTTTGAATTTTGAGCTTTTTGGATTTTTTAAAATTTCAAAACCCCGCCATTGTGAATTTTAGTGCATCAAGCAACCACTGTGCCAAGTTTGATGAAAATCCGACGAAAGCTGTGGATTTGTCTACGGAACAAACATACATACAAACATACATACATTTTCATATTATCGATTGATACTTAATTGATACAAATTGATTACTTCATTTCCCCCAATTGTTGAACCAAAAAGAGGTAGTAATATTGTATCAACTCTTCGGACTTTTTTTCCCCATTGAGAAACTTTTCTAGTGCATCCATTGTCATCTTCCCTACATAAGTTTTTACTACAGAGTAAAACCCTTCCATCGGCTTCTTTTACCTCTTTTACCATTTCCCAATTTTTTCTTTCGGAGGTATATACGGAAGCATCCATCCCCATTTCGAATGTCCAGCGCCCTTTCTTCGATCACCTGGACCACGGTTGTTATTGTCAACAGTTTGTCAGGCAGTGTGGGCCACAAAAAATATTCCAAAAAAGGAAGGGGGCGACCGGATGTGCTCACGTGACATGTGACGGCTGACCCCTGCAACCCTTTGAGCCCAGATCGGGCTGACGCCATCTGTTTGCGAAACTACTGAACTCAGGATTTTTCCTCTAGACTGGACAATAAAGGGCGTTAGCTAACAAAATGCTATATTTTGCCGATGTTCTCCTCCTTCGCTAATCTTTGAAGGGTGGTATAACCTTCAGAAAGAAAAGAAGAACGTCCCGTTGAAGATAATGTCTAATTTTGCGTTAATTATTTAAACACTAACTTTAAGAAAAAGAATGAGTGCAATTTCATTGCCTGTGCTGCACTCTATATATATATAAATAGATGTATGTGTGGATGTTTGTTCCTTCAACAAATCCAGTTTCCGTCAGATTTTCATCAAAATTGGCACAGAGGTTCCTTAATGCACTAGAATCCACATAGGCGGGGTTTTGAAATTTTAAAAAAATCTAAAGAGCTCAAAATTCAAATTTTTTGTCTCAAAATGGCCGCTTTCTTTCTATTTTGAATAGATAGAGTAATAGAGATAAGCCTTTAACCATCAAACTGATAAAATATAACATTTTAATATGAGTATTTTCCAACAAAGATTACCCCCGAGTAACCAATGAATTTATCAATTTAAATATCATCTATTTCATAAAAGCATGAAATATTAAAAACAATATTAATTCATGTTCTAATTACCATGTATCTAATAAGCACCGGGCAACGACGGGTAATAAGCTAGTGTTGTTATAATAGTGAAGATTTCGATTTTTTAACTTTATTTTTGTAGGATAGATTAATATACATGAACATCACGGGAGAAAAAAAATTGCAATATGACAAGTAGTAATTTTTAAAATAATTTTTGAAGCTCAAGCGATGGTTATGTCATACGGCTGGTGGAATTTTCCAAGAAACCAGAAGTTTTGCAGGGTTTCTGCGCTTTCACAACTCTATTCCCCAAGGTTGCCGTAATAGATTAAAGTCGCCAAGTAACGCCTTTCTCAAATATTTGAATGTGGATTTCGCCGAAAAAGTGTTAAACAATCATCGCTGACACCAGTAGCGGGTTATTGGATTACCCTTTGACGAATCCTTCTCCATAGTGACTTAATAGACTTAAACTAGTTGATAACGGAAGGTTTAAAAAAATAACTCTGTAATGAAACGATAGTACAGTTGCAATATAATTTTTGTGTGTGAAAGGCCGAAATTACAGCCGTCTGACGCCACTGGTTTCTTTTCTCAAGAACCTTTTTTGTCCGTGTTTTTTTTTTTTAATCAATCATTGCGTTTTAAAGTTAAGCGATGGCGAATTTTTGTTTTTTTGTAAATCTCTAGTGTTTTCTTTATCTTTTAACGGTAAACTATGGGAAAAGTATCTGATCCCACACCCAAAATTTCGCATATGGGCGTCCATGGGGACTTTCTATGCGTCTTTTGTTACTTCACCCTCACACAAGATTCATTTATAACAGAAAAAGTGGTCAATCACCCCCCAACTCTTTCCTTGTATGCCTTAACCAAACGATGTCCGTTTAAAAACGAAAGTTATACGACGGATTACCGTCCCCACCATCAAAACCAGATGTGGTTTAAAAAGAATAAAAAGAAAGAGAGCACCCACGCACCAGGCTCACTTCCATCTGAGCGAACAACTCTTTTCAGTATAATTCTCAAATTCGATCATCCATCACCAGGACTGCCACATCTCAACTCACCTCGCTTGGATTGATTGAGCTGTTTGTCCGTCGGGCAGGATCAGGAGATGAAGGGATATTGCTGAAATAGAGGGGGCGGAGGTATTATGGATGTTTCTCTGCCAGGAATAGTAACATCTCGGCATGAAAGGTTGCAGATGGGAAGCTACAATGCGTCAGAAAGTGCTTTTAGATCGCAACTTTAAGCCATGAAATTTATTTTATGTGTTTTTTTTTAATATGTTACTGAATTTGACATTAAAAAAAGGAACTGTATAAAACCGGTGTGCTGCATTCTCCCTGAGGGGTTATGAAATATTTTTTTTACTTCTCGTTTTATGACACACACACACACACACACACACACACACACACACACACACACAAAAAAAAAAAAAAAAAAGAAAAAACGCCCTATACACGTTAGGGGCGTGAATGACATCAATTTGATGTTTTCGAAAGTTCGGTGTTTTTGTTAAAACGTCGCTATTTTGCCATCTATATATATGGGTCGATGTTTTTTTCCAAAATCGATGTTTTTTTCGAAGTCGATATTAGGGATGCACCGATAAGCAAATTGGCCGATTACCGATTAATCGGTTGTTGATAATCGGCCGATTAATCGGCTGAGCCGATTAATGGTAAGAATAATTGTTTTTAATACTACGATTTCACAATCATTGTTTTTTCTCTCTTATACAATTCCGAGTTTAGAAATTGTAAGTAATTTACTTCTGAGAAGATTTTTTTTTCCATTTTCCTAATTTTCACAAACTAATTTCAGTATTTTATTAAATTTCTTAGAACCGATTTACATATTATTGTCAATAATATTACATTAATACATTGTTAATTATATTAATTGGACATACAAATTTAAAAAAAGGGGGGAGGGTCTGTGGTGAGCACTCTACAATTTAGGAGTACTTTTAATTTTCAATTTTAATTATCAGTAGTAATTTAATTCAAGACTTTTGTTCTTTGAAAATTAGAGGTTACCTAACACAGTACTAAGGAGAAAACTATCGCACATGAAAAATGTTGCAAGATTGTCGATGTGTATATTTATTCAAAGCAAGAGAATAAATTTATTAAAAACTTAATATCAACTATGAGAATTATTATTACTGTCAATAAAATCAAGCACATAGTTTCTTAGTGAAGGGACACTTTAAAGAATAATATTAAAAAATATTTTTCAGCCGATTAATCGGCCCAATTTTGCCGATTATTAATAATCGGCAAAGTGGCCGATTATGGCCGATTAATCGGTACTGCCGATTAATCGGTGCATCCCTAGTCGATATTTTGTATTTGAATAAAAAATACCATCATGAGAAGAGGGAAATGTGATGCTGGAAACTGTACACTCAAAATGAACAATTAAAATACCTGTCTAACTATATTGAAGGTATACCTATCAGAAACAACAATAACAAAAAAATCTTAACTGAATAGAAATGCTAAACTGTAAAAAATGAATGTTGTTCTTACAGTATGATACAGCTAAATTTATATTAATAAACAGTAAAAATTGCTAATTTTACAGTAATAAACTGTCAAATTGCTAATTTTACAGTACTAAACTAAAATTGCCAATTTTGCAGTAATAAATTGTAAAAATGCTAATTGTACAGTTTATTACCGTGCATTTTACAGTTTTAAACTGGAACCTCTGCTGCCAGTATCATACTGTAGTTTGTACAGTATAATACAGCTACATTTTACGACAATTGATTGTAAAATTGCTAACTTTACAATAAGAAACTGCAAAATTGCTGGTTTTACAGTTTATTACTGTGTATTTTACAGTTTTAAGTTGGTACCTTGGCTGCCAGTATTATACTGTAAAAACAACAGTTCCTTTTTTGCAGTATACACATGACTAGAACAGCAAAAACTTGCAAAAAATACAGAATACAATTAAAAACAAAATTCGTTTGTTTTGAAATTGCTTTTAGCAAATTTATCCCCCACGTTAAATCGCGAGTCTCAATCAGGATGACTTGGGAGACAAAAAAAAGAAAAAAGAAACTTCAATACAATCTAAACTTTAGGAGTCAAATTTGGTCCCAAGGTTTGCAAATAGCGTTAGGCAATTATGCGCTAAGTAAAAACTTTTGGCCTCAGAATTCGAATCACGACTGCTTTATTTCTGACACTGATTTAGAGTGTCCTCGACATGTCAATTGCGCAAGGGGTTTATTCAGTATAAACTGTTTCGTAGAATCTATATATTTTTTTTCTCTCTCTCTACTTCAGAATTCTTCAATTTTGCATTAACACTGTCATTCAGGATAATTTTAAAATCACGTGGGTTATTTTTGCACCTTTTCCTAGCTTTAGATAGATTAGACTTTAAAATAAATGATAGAAAGTCCAATGCTACACCCTGCTGGCAAAGTAGAAATTTCAGTGTTCAACTTTTTATTTTGTAAAATAAATTGGCAACACTGTACACAGCTCATTCTATCATTCAGTATTTCTGGAGCGACTGTTTGGCAGCGATTCTTGAATGCCAATTGGAAGTTGTCGGAACATCTCGTTCTAAATTGTAATATTCTATGCATTATTACAAATTATAGATACCTTGTGTTGCTATGAAGAA
>JAXGGA010023788.1:0-12962 GCA_038373865.1 Uloborus plumipes | reverse complement strand
GAAAGAAAAAACAAAAGGAAAAGTAGAAAAACTTGGATAAAATATTTCCTTTTGATTTAAATAATAGAATGAAAGAGAATGTGTTAGAGATTCCTTAATAAGGAAATTTAATTGCAAAATTTTTGTTGCACCATCCTTTTTAGAGATTAACAATTCTTAGCAGAGCCTTGAACAACTTGTCAGCAACTTGTTTGGTCACAATTTGTTTTACATGCCATGGTCAATAATAATGACGGTCAAGAACGAACAAACCGTCTGCCAGTAACAATTTTTGAAGAAATGTCTAGCAGAGATTTGCCACCAGATGCTGCGCACTATAAAATGATATCATCATTTGACAGCAATGAATAATGTACAGGAACCGGAGTGCACAGGAAGTTCGTTGACATAAGCAGTGTACTGCTTATGGACATAGTTCGTGAAATTTAAAAACTTATGATGCTGTCCTTGAAGGTAGGTAAAAGAAAACTTCACTGGGGAATGTCTTTGGAATGTTGTACACACTGTCACCGGTTGGCGAATGTCACCGACTCATGTCTCAGTTCATGGAATGTAAGAAAGCTTCGTTGATGACACGCAGGATGAATGCTTAAAAACCGATGGAGCCAGAGTCTTAAAAGAGTTCCTGGAATGACGTCAGGGGCAGGGACTCTGCCCCGGGCGACACGTGGCGGGGGACTAGCGAGGTGAGCGGCGACGGGTCGTAGTCCAGGGCGGGCTGCGGCGGAGGCGGCAGCGGGGTGGCGTGGGGCTCGGACGGGCTGGGCTCCGAGAAGGAGCTGGTCGCACCGGGGCTGTTGACGTGAGAGGACTGCGAGGACTGCTGCGGATTCTGCGAGTTGGAGCCACCCTGCTGGTGATCCACTTGTCGCAAGTTGTTCCGGCGCCATTTGGCACGGGCGTTCTGAAACCACACCTGCAACGGAGTCGGGAGATAGAAACAGAAAGCTCGTGGAAAGGGAACACACACATACATTGCAGTGAAAACATTTCACATTATCAGGTTCCGACAAAGTAAAGATGAGGCCAAAGAGCCACAATATTTTGGTTTTAATTGAGTTTGATTGCAGAAAAGCCCTCTTCATAGGATATACTGCACTAAACTTTTGTTGTAAAGTTACTAAAGCAGCGGTCGGCAACCGAAACTGACTGAAGATCTGCTGTCTGATTTTTTAGGTAAAACCTTCCGTGCATTTACGCATGCGTTAGGTCTTATCTGACCTTACCAAAATAGGGGTGATAGGTAAGATAACAATAAGGGGAAAAATAATAAGAAGCATTTTGAGCCGTCAAACAACGTGGAACGATGTTAATTTCAAATACAGTAAACTCTCACTTATGCGCCGGTCCAAGGGACCAACAGAAAAAATCGCATAAATGAACAAGCCTATTTGAAAGTCTAAAATGCAACATAAGTTCTAATGAGAGCATGAATAAAAATGTTTCTATAGAAAATGGTCATATTACTACGGTTTGGCAACTACTGAAACCTAATTGCAATGATAAGGAGAAAAAAAATGTAGCATACCTAATCACAAACCACAAACTGATCCTTTTAAAACGATCCATAATAGATAATTGTCCCTCTCCGAACTCTAGTTCATGTGGAAAAAATGCCTTCCGTGAGCAATAAAAGAGAAGGATTAAAGAGGAAAGTGAAGAAACATGCTCATTTTTCAAGAAAATAAATTAAATGGTTTACATTTTTCGAAAAATTCGGCGCATAAGTGAAATATTTATCTTTAAAGCGACGCATAAACGAGTGAAATTATTATTCTTTTACTATAGAATGTGCTGGGACCACTGAAAATCGTCGTATAATTGAAAAAGGCGCATAAATGAAGCGGCGTTTAAGTGAGAGTTCACTGTACATAGTTTAGTTGAATATGTCAAAAGGATAGCAAATGCAAGTTTTGAATTGAAAACTTCGGAAAGTTCCCAACCACAACCCATCCCCCTTTCTTTGAGTGGAATGGTTCGTGAGTGCTAGGCGCGGTTTTCAAGGATGGACAGTGCTTTCTAAATTCGATGTAAACACAAGATTAACTGAAGGGAAGGGGGGGGGGGATTCATACACTGTAGAAATAAACGGATACCCAGGTAGCACAAAAAACGTTTAAACGTTTTATAAACGTTTTTAATCCGTTGTAACAACGTTAATAACCATTTTACAACCTTTAAAAAACGAAGTGTGCTACTTGGGTATGTTTCTCACACGGTGAAGTTGATACTATGCTGACTTCAAATTGTAGGTTACCTCTTATCAAAAAAAACACTTCGATACTTATTTAGTAGTTGCATTAAAGGCCATAAATAACGTTTTGTTAATCCACATCAACACATTTTCAGACAAAGGAATAGTGAAATCCCATTACAACGAACTTCCGTGGATTGCAAATTTCATTTGTTGTTAACGAGAATTTCGTTGAAGCGGAATTCAAGCAATGTCACGGTAATTAAATCGTGACTGAAAATTTATTTCGCTGAAAAGGATATTCTGTTGTATCGGTATTCGTCGTAATGAGATTTCACTTTGGTATTGCTTACTTTAAACTTGATGAAGTAGTGACTATAAAAAGCTCCAAAATTTTTCAAATAACTTTTGGTTTACACATCAAATTTTAAGCTAATTTTGTTCCAGAAATTAATGTGTGTTCGAAATCGACCGGTCAATCGTAATCTACGGGTTGCCAACCGCTGCACTATAAAAAAATGAATGTTGTTTTTACACTATAATACAGATAATTTTACTCTAATAAACTGTAGAAATTTTTAATTTTGCAGTAATAAACTGTAAAATTGCTACTTTTACAGTACTAAACTGTAAAATTGCTGATTTTACGGTAATAAACTGTAAAATTGCTAATTTTACAGTTTACAGTACAAACTGGAACCTCGGCTGCCAGTATTATACTGTTGTTTTTGCAGTACACTATTGCTAAATTTACGGCAATAATCTGCAAAATTTCTAACTTTACAGTAATAAACTATAAAATTGCTAGTTTTACAGTTTATTACTGTGCATTTTACAGTTTTAAATTGGAACCTCGGCTGCCAGTATTGTACTGTAAAAATAACAGTTCTTTTTTAGCAGTGTGTCGTAAAGGGAAAAAAATAGAAAAACTTCAAAAAAAAAAAAAAAAAAAAATAGAAATCATTAAAAGAATGAAGGACATAAAAATTCCTGGATTTTTAAAAATTTTGCCGAAATACCTACGCAAAAAGAAGTTTTCAATTCTGGACAGCGAATTGAAAGTATTAACTCGAAAGAAATTTAGAGAAATATTAAAAAACATTAACAAAACAAAGATACAAAGATGAACGCTCATAGGGTGGAGCGAAAAAAATGAATTTTTGATTTTCGTAAACGGGTATCTTTCATTTACTGTGAATGAGGATAAGTAACAATTCTGTAAAATATTTCACTTTTGCGACGTCATCTTTAGTCTGCGCATTTGGCCTAAAGTTTTGAAAATGTTGATTTTTTTTAGATTTTTCAAATTTTTTTAAAAAATATTGCAAATGATAAAACTAGTGACGGGTGGTTATTATATGGAAGAAAAAGGTTTGAAATATACAAGGAATTTTTTAAAACCGTTTTAGAATATGATTTCAGTGTGCGCATTAGGCCCGAAGTTCGTCAAATTTTCAGAAATTTCCGATATTTTCAATATTGAGCAGAAACTTTATAATTCAATATTTCCTCTCAATAATTACTTAAAGTGCCTTCGAAACATTTTCTTAATCATTTTGTTGTTTTTTTGAACTACTCAACTCTTTGCTTGCTCATTGAAATTACCCAGGACTCACCACGAGGAAGTGGCAGCACTTTGGGTGTCACCCGAGCTCCCCTTGCTTCCAACCAATGAGAGCACACATTTACATTTCTTAGACAAGTCAGGAACAATAAATTGTTTCTTTAAGTAGGATATTGTTTGCATTGGTTTTGATGGATGCACTACAAAGACAGGAAAATACAAAGGTGTAATACGGAAACTGGAAGAAAAACTTGGTTGACCTCTGTAATGGGACATTTGCCAATTACATTTGAATGAACTTAATTTGCTGCATTTTCTGCAAAAGCCATATGGACCTACCAGTGGACCAAAGTGATTTTTGGGCCTGTTGGACGAAGCTAAACAACATGTTATACTTTCAAATCAGTTCAATATGAACCTATAGAATTTGTCATTGGTCAGATTGATTTTTACAATAAAAATGATTCTAGTTAGTTCATAAGAGAATGTATATAAAGAAACTTGTTTTAAAAGACTAGAAAACAAACAAGCAAACAAGTGAGAACGCTTCAGATCCCAAAAATAGATGAAAACCTATTTTTATACATTACATACATAAATTAAAAATCAGTATACATCGATATGATTTCTTGTCATGATGTGGAAATTACAAAGCCACCTTTTACAAGTAATTTAACGCAATATTTACAAAGATTATGGAAGTTGAGAATTTAAATATGATTTCTAAATGCGCTCTTTTTAAACTGCCATTCAAGACTCAATTAGTTGAAAGAGCTGTCAAATAGGTCACAAGCTCTTCAAAATTAATATATAATCACATGAAAAGAAAAAGTTTAGTAAAAACCAGGATATCTGACACAAATATTTGACCAATTTACGACACAAAGGAATAATTTAACTGTGAAAGAGTATCTAAGAAATGTAAATGCGTGCTCGCATTGGTTGGAAGGAAGGGCTCACGTGTAGGACTAGAAGTGGGTTCACCTCCTCGTGGTGAAGTCCTGGGTAGTTCCACACGAGCTAGCGAAGAGTTTATGGGTTCAAAGTAATAACAAAATGAATAAAACAGTTTTGAAGACACTTCAAGCGAATATTGAGAGGAAATACTGAGTTAAAAAATGTTGAAAATATCAGAAATTTCGGGAAATTTGATGAACTTTGAGCGTAATGCACGAACTGAAATCATATTCTAAAATGGTTTTAAAAAATTCCTTGTATATTTCAAACCTTTTTCTTCCATTTAATAACCACCCGTCACTAGTTTTATCATTTGCAATATTTTTTTTAAAAAATTTGAAAAATCTAAAAAAAATCAAAATTTTCAAAACTTTAGGCCAAATGCGCAGACTAAAGATGACGTCGCAAAAGTGAAATATTTTACAGAATTGTTACTTATCCTCATTCACAGTAAATGAAAGGTACCCGTTTATGAAAATCAAAAATTCATTTTTTTCGCTCCACCCTAACGCTCAATTAAAGAAAGAAATCCCATCCCCAGAAGGAAGGGGGATAATTTCATAATGTGTTGGAGTCCTCCCTCTCTCTTTTTTATCCTTTTAAATTGACGCAAAATATTATTAAACAATTCAGCAGTGCCAGTGCGTTTAATTACTACAATGTAGCCTTACATGTGCGAGTTTGGTTTAATTTAACTCTTTGATGATGAAAACTCTGAAGGAGAATTTTGAAGTTTGTAGTGTTTTCTAAAAAAAAGGGGGGGGGGCATGCTTCTTTAAACAGTAACTTTTTTCGATTATGTTAAGATTCTGACGATTTGATACCATAAAAAATGTACTAAACTCAGTGGCGCATTAGCCCACGGGGCCAAGTCCTACTGCGTCCATCACAGTTTTTGTGACAAAGGGGTCTAGGGTGCAGAAAGTCACATTTTCTGGTTAGGTGGTCAGGGCCGTGGTGGCGCGATCGGTAAGGCGTCGGACTCGTGTCCGGAGGGACCCGGGTTCGATCCCAGCCGATCAAAGATCCACCGTCTTGATTAATGGTGGCTGGGAGGCGTTAAAAATGTCGTGGTCACAAAGTCCTCCAAGTGAAACGATACCCCTGGGGGTGCTGGGCCTAGGGTTTGCTCGACCCTAGGTTCCAGTTCAAAATTAAAAACAGAGCGCTCTTCAGGGCCCTATCCCGGTTAAACCACAGGTGTGGTAGGTACGGGGGACCCTGGAGTGTGAAATGAAATGGTTAGGTGGTCAACCGAACGCGAAACCCCCAAGGTTTAGTTCTCAAGCGCTTTTGAACTCATTACAGACCCACTGATGTGATAAAAAGCTTGAGTCAACCATGCCCAACCCGGGAAACGAACTTGGGTCTGCGGCGTGGAAGCGTTATCACTAAGTAACTGGGCTCATATTGAAAATATCTATACCTCAGAACCAGACTAACGTTAGTCCATTTTCTTCACTTTTCAGTTGTGGGCGAAAACGATTGTCAGATGCATGCAAAGGATGGGACACGCGCTCTTTTAACCTGTTAACCGGGGAATTAGCTATTGCTCAACTCGTTTCACAATGGGGACTTTTTTTCGCAGCGATAAGTAATATCACACCTCAAATAATAAGAGAATATCGTTTTTAACTTATGATTTTTATTTATTTTGATAAAATGTTTTATATTTTTAGCCATGTTTTGTAGAAAATAAAAAGTACTTAAGTCATAAATTTATTACTAATAAAAATATATAAAACACTGAAATTCACAAAAAGAATATTCAAATCAGACAGTTATTACTAGCATGTAAGAAATTGAAATTCACAATAAGAATATTCAAATCAGAAAGTTATTACTAGCATGTAAGATACTGAAATGCAGACTAAAATGAATCCAAATTGTGGCAGCTCGAAATATAAATCATGCAGCGCCCGTTTTCCCGTTAATAGCGCTCAAGTTACAGATTACAAGAACATGAAAATTCATGACGCATCGACAATATGATGGCATATATATAACCACTCTAAGATTTAATAGATAAGAACAACGTAGAACGTGATGCGTTCAATATATTACGATTAATTTCCATGACGAAAAATTTCGTCATGCCCATTGCTATAGGCTTTTATGTATGACGAAATATTTCGTCATACCCAGTTAACAGGTTAACGCTGCTAAAAAATGTGAAAGAATTTCTTTTCTAGAATAACGTTCTACGTTCTTGTGGGCCGATGTGGAATAAGATTTAACATACAATGTAGCAAAAAAGTGAAAATCGCTATTTTTGGACTTACGTCATTCTGGTTCTTAGGTACAGATTTAATGAGTAAATTATTTGCATTCGGTAATGAATAAAATGTGCTTGAACGTAGTGGAAATACTCCGGCAATGATCCTTAAAGAAAGGTTTGAGAACGAGTACACTGTTAAACTACAGGTTGCACCAGCCACTTTTAAGGTTGAAACGTTGTAACACAGGCGGCAAACTTGAAGGGTGCCATTTGATTCCCTATGACACCTTTAAAGTGCCATTTGGCTCCCTATGACACCTTTGGGTAGCCATAAGGCACTCGTAAAGTACTACATGGAGTCAATTGGCACCTTCAAGGGAACTAATCCCCCCAAATCGGAAGTTTGGCGACTTTTTTTTCTCGCCAAGCAAAAAACCTGTTGCCACAAAAATTATTGCCACAAAACTTTAAAAAATAAACTCAAAAAATGGTACAAATGCAAGAAAATACTAATTTGGCAACAGCAAAAACCTAAATTAGCTGAAAAAGCCTAAATTTGCAACACCAAAATAAGAAACAGCAACCCTAAAAAGTCCGTAGGGAGTGCCAGATTTGGCGCGTAATTTTTGAGGGGTATATCAAAGTCACACCCTTCAAGGGTGCCATAGGGAGTCAAGTATTACCCTTCAGGGGGTGCCGCTGTAGGCTTACCTGCAGAACCCGCTTGGAGAGTCCGGTCTTCTGCGCCAGCTGCTTGAGATCTTTGGCGTCGGGGTTTTGGTTAATCGCGAAATAAGACTTCATGGTGCGCAGCTGATGGTGCTTAAAGGACGTCCGCATGCGCTTCGTCCGCTGGGAGCCCCCGGGGCCCCCGCCGGGGCCCGAGGGGCCCGAACTGTTTGAGTCCAGCGACGAGAGGTGGAGCCCGCAGCCGTCCGCAGATTCCATCACTGAAAGAGCAACCGCAAGTAGGGGGACATTAGTTAGCGTTATACCGCAACAAAAAGCACGCAAGAGTTTACTACACTGCTCGACATTGAAAATGCAACACCAAGAAGGAGTGGTCAGAAATTGATGAAATTTGGTAAGAAGACAGAGACAGCATGGAACAATAAGTGATATTTATTTCAAATAAATAAGCAAAATTTAGAGCGAGGACGCGATCGTCGGCTCAGTAAGAAGTAGGACCACCGCGGACACGCGATGCACGAAGAAACACGTCTAGGCATGGAGTCAATAAGCCTGCGGATGGTGTCCTGAGGGATGGCACCCCATTCCCTTTCAACCATTTGCCACAGTTCGTCCTCTGAACGATGCAGTGACAGGTTCTGCAAACGGCGTCCAATCACGTCCCACACATGTTCGATGGTGACAAGTCAGGAGAGTATGGTGGCCAGGAAAGCATCTGTACACCTCGTAGAGCATGTTGGCTGATTCAAGCACTGTGAGGCCGGGCGTTATCCTGTTGAAAAATTGCATTTGGCAGACCCTGAAGGTAGAGGATTGCCATCGGCCGCAGTAAATTATCTACATATCGTTGGGCCGTCATAGTGCCCCGAATACGAACTAGAGGTGATACGGAATTGTATGCCATAGCGCCCCAAACCATTATGCCACGTTGTCGCGCTGTGGGGCGTTCCACAGTTACTGCCGGATTCGATCTTTCTCCACGTCGACGCCACACACGTATGCGATGACTATCGATGGACAAACAGAAGCGGGATTCATCTGAGAACACTACGGTTTGACATTCTGCCATCCACGTCGCTCTGGCCCGGCACCATTCCAAACGTTGGAGTATGTGCTGTGAGGTCAATGGCAGTCTTCTTAGCGGGCGCCGTGATTGCAGGCCACGTGCAACCAGTCGACGGGAAATGGTTCTGGTCGACACAGGAACGTCCAGGGTACCTTGCACGTGCTGCAGAATCGACGTACAAGTGACTTGCGGATCCGCCACAGCTTGTCGGTGAATCCATCGATCCAAGCAGTCTGACGTCACGCTGGCTGCACCTGCACCCCTCAATGTGGCTACATTTCCTCTTTCCAACCATCTCCGACACAGCCGATGCACAGTGCTTGCATCCATGTGGGTATCAGCTGCAATTTGACGTATGGACCAACCTCCCCTTCTCAGTCCGATCACCATACCCCTTGTAAAGTCGTCTATATGCTGGAAGTGTCTTCGTTGAGGACGGCGTGGCATTTCCTCCTATCACACGTATCCTTCGAGACAAAAACCAAATTTCTCCGATAATTAGTCTGGTAGAAAAACCAACATGAACATAGCTCACTTTTCAACTTCATTCTCTTATATCTTACCTCACGTGCGTCGGAGAGCTGCGCATTTCATATCATTTGCATAACTCAGTGACGTTCGTCTACGGTAAAATTTGCATGAATTTCTGACCACTCCTTCTTGGTGTTGCATTTTCAATGTCGAGCAGTGTATTTCATGTTTCACATACATTTTCGTCTAATTCATTCTGAGAAATACCTTGATTTCATAAATTTACGAATAAATCTGTCAACGCCTAATCCGACATAGCATATAAATCACTATTTAGTCGCGGGATGTCCAGTTTAACTAATTTTTGAAGTCCAGTAGGTATATTTTTGACCATTTTAATCTATAATTTGATTAACTTCTCTCTCTAATCTAATTCTAATCAAATTATATTGACTTCAAAGCAATAACAATTGCTTAAATAGACAAAAGTGTCATGTCATTAGTACAGTTTTAAAAGCGAACCATTTTTAGACAGCAATTCGGGTTGCTAATGTCTATTATCATTGCCTCACTGTATGACTAGGAAATTTATTCCGTGGATATCGGTCATTCAATGACTTGCTTTCTTCAACAAATGGCACTCAACTTTGACAGAGATGACGACTTAAATAGGTTTAATTTCCGAGATTCCTAAACAAACAAAAACTAGCTAATAATACTAAGAAAGTTTTTATTGCCTGAGAATTCTGAAAGACAATCTTTTTAAGTCGATTTCCTTATAAATTAACTCTTAGATTTATTACGAGTATTTCATCCAAGTGTGATTTATTTATGTCCTTTCAAGCTTTAGGTATTTTTATCTGTATTGCATTCAACGGAAAGGGTGTTTGCAGGAATAAAAGATGCAAACTAAGTAGCTGATTCCCCAGATTTAGTCTGACGGAAAAGTATACAAACGGATGCAAAACAAGCAGCTGATCTCAAGAGCAGGTTTTCTAGACGAAGTAACAGATGCAAACAAAGTAGCTGACTCAAGGGCTAGTCTGATGGAAGAAGGAAGAGTAGAAAATGCAAATCAAGTTAGCTGATCTCGAGAGCTAGTTTTCTGCAGAAATGAAAAATGCGAAGCAAGTAGCCGATCTCCAAAAGCTTGTTGGCTGAGAGAAACCGAAGAGGATTCCGAGGGTTAGTCTGGTAGAAGAGTAATAAATAGTAGGAGCAAATCAAGAAGCTGATCTTACGAGCTGGTCTGAGAGAGAGGTAAAAAAACGAAAGAAAGTAGCTGATCTAAAAGGATTTCCAGAAACAGCATTTATATGAAGTTTTTTTTTTTTTGACTCCGTAAAGGAACGTATCTTAAGAGATACGTCCATTACAGAGAAAATAATATTACTTAAATATTTTTCTGTAAGCCTTCAAAATTCAACTGCATTATATAAAAGTAGAGACCATATTCTTCATAAAGTTCTTGAAATAAAACAAGGATCTAGCATATTTCTAATTTTTGTTAACTGTCTTGTGAAAAACTGATACGTCTGTTATCTTTTTCTTTTTCACTTCTCCAGGTCCATCGTACCTACCATAACTCGTGGTTAAACCGGGATGGGGCCCTGAAGAGCATTCTGTTTTTTTTTTCTTTTTTTTTTTTATCTGGACCAAAAGCCGAGTAAATCCCTGGTCCAGCAACCCCAGAGATATCAATTCCCTTGGAGGACTTTGTGACCACGAGCATTTTTAACGTTCCCCAGCCACCATTAATCACGACGGTGGATCTATTGGCGGCTGAGAGGGATCGAGCCCGGGCCCTCCGGCTACGAGTCCGATGCCTTAACGATCGGGCCACCACGGCCCCTACGTCTGTTACCATAGAATTGCCCACAATGGCGGATTTTGAGGGTGGTCAAAGGGTCAGCTAATCCCTCTTTAATGAAAAACAACTTTTGTCAGTTGCAAGAACTTTATAAGAATTTTATTTTGAGAATTCTGTACTTCCAATATTGATTACATGTAGACAATTTATGTATTGCAAATTTATATTCCTGATGATATACCAAAATAAATAAATGGTTAATTTGACCGAATATTACACAAATATCACCTACTGTGCAATGTTGTATGATATTTTAAAGAATATTTAACTGTTATATACTTTGTTTTACTACGTAACTGATAAAGTAAAACTAGCGCTCTAAAATTTGACCCCCCCCCCCTAACAAAAATGTCTAAATCCGCCTCTGATTGCCCACTAACAATAACACAATAGTGCGGAGCAGTTTTTCCGCACTGTTGGAAAGTTAATATTGAAAAAGAAAGGGTTTTTTCTCCGATGCACACTGTTTTAGTGAGTTTAAACCGATGTTTAGAACGAGATGTGATGCTTACTGAGCGTCTGGGAGAGCAGGCCCTCTCGCACCACCGCGTCGGTCGCCTTCCTCTTGCGGGGCCGGCCCTTCCTCACCGACCCCGTGACTCCGGGGAACGGGGCAAAGGCCCCCGTCGAGGGGCTCGAGGGGGGCTCGTGCCCCGGGTGGAGCAGCGCCAGGCCGGGGTACCTGCGGGAGGAGAGTTAGTCAGAAAAGAGCAATGAAATTTCCACGGATGGAATAAGGAAGTACACTGTTAAAACTGAAGGTTGCACAAGACACCTTTAAAGGTGAAACGCTTTAGCAGCACTCCCAGCGGCATCCAATGAAAGGTGCCACTTGACTCTCTACGGCAACCCTGAAGGCAGGCCCGTCATTTAGGGGGGGGGCTCAATTACCCCCCCCCTGGCTTTGAGAAATCAATGTACTTACGTACATTGTGTTTAGCATTGTGTTTGGGCTCTTTGCCCCCCCCCACCCCCACCCCTGGAAAAACTTGAAATGACGGTCCTGCCCGAAGGTGCTATTTGGTTCCATGTGGCACCCTCCTTTTGCCCCATGGCGCCCAAAAGTACAACTGGGAGCCAAATTGCACCTTCAAGGGTTCCATAGGGATAATAAATAAAATGTGCTTGAACGTAGTGGAAATGCTCCGGCAATGGTCCTTACAGAAAGGTTTGAGGGTGAGTGCAGTGTTAAAACTACAGGTTGCACAAGGCACCTTTAAGTGTCAAACGTTGTAGCATGAGCGTTGGTCCCTAAAGAGTGACTCCCCATGATACCTTTGGGCTGCCATAAGGCACTAATACAGTAACTTACGTTACACAAAGAGGGAATTTTGTGTAACGTAAGTTACTGTTTTATTTTTGGCTGCTAAATTTTGTAAAATTTAAATGCATCAAAGATTTTTGCATTTTAATGTCGCTTTTCATTGCCATTTTCATATATCACATTATTTGTTTCCACAGAGGTGCTAAATGACAAAGAATTGGTCAAAGATGTAACGTAAATTACCATGGAATGTCCCACAGGACATATTTATGGCACAGAGAGGATGAAATAACATCCATGGGCAAAGCGGGACTCGAACCCGCAACCACTTGCCTACGAGGAGAGTACTCTACCTCTTGGCCAACGTGGCCCCTTCAAATTATTTTAAAGATTTAAAATAAAATTGGAGCAAAATTTTCTATGCCTCCCCTCCTCCTCCACTCACATATTGAAACATTTATATTCAATGCCACTGAAATGAATCTTTATCATGTTTAACTAAAATATATAACATCTAATCAGCATCAAATAGTACGCATGCTTAAGTTTTTAAAATAAATGAGGTCCTCTTGATCTCTCAAAGTACTGAGTGACGTTGTATGCTAATCCTGCAGGCGCCATCATTCAAACAGAAAATGGCGCACATTAATCGGCCAGCTTTAGAATGA
>JAXGGA010023787.1:0-12963 GCA_038373865.1 Uloborus plumipes | reverse complement strand
GTAGTCTGATTTTTTATAACATACAAAACCATCTGATTTCTTTTTCGTTAGTGTTTTAGCTATACTATAAGAAAATAATTTTGGTCATGAAAAGCAACAATGTTAAAAATAAACCTTTTAACACAAAAATCACTAACTGATGAGTTTGTCCGGGGAAGGGGGGCAAATATCATCGGACACTTAATTCATAAGTCAGTATTCCACTGCTTAATTTACATTTTATCATTTTTTAATTCACAGTAAAATTCCTTTATACGACAACATATTGCAGCTAATTTTACAGTTCACTATTGCTAATTTCACAGTAAAAATTCTTTTATAAGACGAAATATTACTGCTAATTTTAAAATTTACTATTGTTAATTTCACAGTAAAATTCCTTTATAAAACTATATATTACTGCTAATTTTACAGTTTACTACTGTTAATTTCACAGTAAAATTCCGTTATAAGACAGTATATCACTGCTAATTTAACAATTTATCACTATAAATTTTACAATAAATTTCCGTTATAAAACAATATATTACTGCTAATTTTACAGTTTACTACTGTTAATTTCACAGTAAAATTCCGTTATAAGACAGTATATGACTTCTAATTTTACAGTTTATCACTATAAATTTTACAATAAATGTTTTTTTTATAAAACAGTATATTATTGTGAATTTTACAGTTTATCACTGTAGATTTTACAATAAATGTTCTTTATAAAACAGTATATTTCTGCGAATTTTACAGTTTATCCCTGTAAATTTTACAATAAATGTTCTTTATAAAACAGTATATTACTGAGAATTTTACAGTTAATTTTTGCAAAGTTTACAGTTCTAAACTGGAACTTCAGCTGCCAGTATTTTATTGTAAAATCAACGCCTTTTTTTTTGCAGTGTATTAAAAGTTTTATTAGAAATGAATAAATAAACAAGTTGAAATATTAATGAAGGAATGCAAATGAATGAATTAATGAGCACATCTGGGATTTTAAAAAAAAGAAGTAAGTAATAGCTGAAAAACAAAAACAATTTTCCAGAAAGTGCAAAATATTACAATATGTGTGTGAAATTTTGAAAATGAGTTGTATATATTCCCTTTGATTTTTAAATCGTTTATATTTGAATCGCAATCGTCCAATTGGATGGCGCAGAAGAGTTAAAATGTTTTAACATTCCAATTTGCCCCGTTATTTAAATCTTACCCCCACGTTCCCCAACATCTGAAGGACGTTTAAATGGACATTTTGTAGAATATGCATGAGAAAATGTGTGCATATAAGGTAAGAAAAATCTTATCTTTGATGAAACAAAAATAATTATAAAATAAAACTTCATAAAAACCAAAATGTACAAAAAATTTCATTTTGGTACTCTCGGACCTTCAAAAATATTTATCATGCAACTATTTTTTTTTAATTATAAATGATCTATCAATTTTCCGATGAAGACTTGAGTGCTTTTGGCTTGAGATTTTTTTTCGTAATATGTTTATTGTTCTTGCATGATATTCATTTTTGTGGAAAAAAAAAAAACAATCTTTGAGCAACGTTCAATAGAAAAAATTAAATCGAAATACTGCGTTTTTAAAGTTTCACCATATTTCTTGATTTTTTTCCTTTCTCATCACAGTGTCGATGTTCGATGTGCATCCCCCAAAATCAATTCCTGTATACGCCACTGTTCTATCTATTTCTCCCTCTCTATAACTGAAATTTTTACAAATGTCATGTTAAATTTATATGAATTTTTCCTTTATAAAATCATTCATTTCTAATACCTTCAAAAGTTTTAAGTATATAAATTCTTATTTTCCCTTCCGAAATAACTTGTATTCTAAGAAACATTTCCCCTCAATTTTTGTAAAGATAAATAAATTATAGTTAATTTACTCATGTTGGTAAACAATTTTTTCCCATGAAAAATCCATTAGTAGCCCATAATTTCCTGTTTCAGCTTTGAGATTTCAAGACAAGTTTAATTTAAAAGTTCAAACATGAAAGGAAAAAGGCATTTCAATTTATTCTGCATTTTTATCAAGCTATTTAGGGGCTGCTCCATTGTAATCAAACATTTTTTGTTGATAGCTAGTTCAGGTAAGTTGAAATTGCATTAATAATAAGATTAATATTTTTCTAAACCACTTGTAATAAAGCACAAGAACTTTCTAACTGAACTGTTACTTCTACAGGGTGTTCCAAGTTAACCTTCATGACCTCTATTTCCTCAACCGTCCGTTCCTAGATGCATACTTCCATTTGCAAAATTGCTCGAAATGAGGAGGAGAGTTAAGATATGGAAAGTTTGAAGCGAAAAAAATAATTGGTTAAGAAATAAACAATTTAACTTTTTATAGGGGCTCCGGGCCCCCAAACTTATATTTAGGGAAAGAATCTCCATTGAAAAATAATACTAACACAAAAAAATGACATTTGTGTGATCAAAATCCATAGAGAAATGAAACTTTATGACTTATACCACTTTACACTAGCGTTATTTTAAATGATTTTGGGGGCCATATGCACGCGAAATTCGCACCATTCAGAGTTCTTTAATAACAAAATATTCTTTATTTTCCTAAAATATGTTTAACTGTGAAAGTTATTTAACATGGGAATTAAAATACGAAAAAAATTGAATAAGAAAGAATGAAAATGTCTTGTTGAATTCACGAACATGTAAATTTACGGACTGTATAGTAATTGCTTGAAATAACGAAGGCCCTTCACTGCATAATAAAATCGGCTTAACTAGATGCATTTCGTTAAGGCTTGAAGTTACGATGTACACTACGGAACAGTATGTAGAAATGGTGTTGCTTTACGGACAAATGTAATCGCAATGTATATTATTTCTTAGATTCTACATATTTCGTGTGTTTAATATCTTTGTATAAAATTGTATAATAATTTACCTTGTCTTGTTATGTTTTGTAGTCTTGTAGCATCTGTATTTATTTTTGCAGGGCGAAAATTTTCTTTTGTCAATTTGTTTACGGGCCCTGCGCACTTAAAACTCGAATATTTCCACGAATTTTGATCGCACAAATGTCATTTTTTTGTGTTAGTATTATTTTTCAATGGAGGTTCTTTTCCCAAATATAAGTTTGGGGACCCAGAGTCCCTATTAAAAGTTAGATCCCGTATTTTTTGAATTATTTTTTCGCTTCAAACTTTCAATAGTTTAACTCTCTACCTCATTTCGAGAAAATTTGCAATTGGAAGTATGGATCTAGGACGAACGGTTGAGGAAATAGAGGTCATGAAGGTTGACTTGGAACACCCTGTATATAAAAAACTGAAAAACTCCAAATATGTTTGAATAAGAGGCTATCTTATAAAAGTTTTACTGCACCAAACTGAAATTTTGTATTTTAAACTTATAATAGTTATAATTACAGAAATAGAAACCAAAAAAGGAGAAGAATGATTATTAGTAGACACTTGAGTAAAAAGATACTTAAAATTAATAGTAAAAATATGAACTAACCTATGTATTTGCGTTTTATATATTACCTAATTATCTGAGACAAATGGATTTTTTAAAACTGTTTCAAGTTTAAAATGTGTTTATAGCGCAGTTATGAATTTTCAAAACAAAAATTGCTTTATTTGGCTAGTTTATTTTCCAATTAAATTTGTTTATCTCTTTTTATTCAGTTTGTATCATTATGTAAAATATTTGGGTGGTGATTCTGATTACACAAAAAGAGAAGAAAAAAACGGAAGAAATTTCGTTACTGCTGCAATGTTTTATTAATTAAGTAAACTAAATATTTTTTTATTTAGTTCACTTCATTGATAAAAAATTGCAGTAGTAACGAAATTTCTTTCGTTTTTTTTTCTTTTTGTGTAATCAGAATCACCTCCCAAATGTAACAAAATGATGCAAACTAAATAAAAAAAGATAAACAAATTAAATTGGAAAATAAAATAGCCAAATACAGCTTATCCTGCAATGCTTATAAAGCACTATAAACGGTCGCCTTGACGTCGGAGGGTCCGTTTGTGCAGCTTGCTAAGTGGGCTGATAACAAGGGTGCCGCTGTTTTCCCCTGGGTGCATTTTTCCATCCTTGAGGGTGCACCCTGATATCAAAGGTGCCATTATTATCCCCTGGGCGACATTTTTCTATTCTCAGAGGCACCCTTATAACAAGGGTGCCATTGTTCCCCACTGGGTGTCATTTATTTCACAACTAGAGGCACCCTGAAAATGAGGGTGCCATTGTCCCCCACTGGGTGCCGTTTATTTCACCTTCGGAGGCACCCTGAAAATGAGGGTGCCCGATTTTTACCTTTGATAAGGGTGCCGCTGATGTTACAAGCTTTTCATCCCTGAAAGGTGCCATATGCAACCTTTACTTTTATCAGTGTGCATTGTAGGGTGGTTCAAAATTTTTTTTTTTTTGCTACGGACCAAGGCGCACGCTATTTTTTTTTACATTTATGTATGAGATCACTCCCTAAAATTTCAGCTCTCTACTCTTAATGGAAGATGGTGCTCAAACATCCTTCATTTTTCCGCTTTTTCGTAATTTTCACAATTTTTGAGTTTTTCAGACTAAAGAGACCATTTTCTTGGAAGAGATTTTTTTTCAATTATTCTCATTTTCCAACGCATAAATATTAGTTCAAACAATTGGAAAGTTTCTTAGTCGTTTGAATCTATATAGCAACACCTTTGATACAATTATTTATTTAGTAGATCGCAGCATACAATGTAGATTGCAGTACTACTTGTCTACATGTTGTGCTATGATTTTCAAAACTTACGCTTGCCAAAATAGAGTTGTGGAAGAACTGTGCAAAATATTTTTTATGTTTTTAAAGTAGTGGGATGCAGAGAAAAAAATTGCAAGATTTAAAGTTTTAAAACTAATAGAATTAACAGTATCACAAGAAGAATGAATTAAATTATAAAAACTAATTGCCCAAAATAAACAATTGTAGCTAGTCTGGCATAGAACTAATCTGAAATTTTGGCAAAGATATTTACTTCATGCTTACTTTGGCCACCATATTCCTCACAAGTTCTATTCTTTTTAATAACTTTAAAGCGAAAAAATGTTTGGCAAAGAATTAAACAAAAAAAAAAAAAAATATAATGTTGCACATAGAACTTAAAAAATACTTTGACAAGTTTGAAGCTTCAACTGTGAACTTTTTATAAATCTATAGATAAATCTATGATCACTCTTGCTGATTATAAAGAGATAATTGAGTTATTATTAGTCAAATAGGGAGCCTATTTGAAAAAATCCAGTCTCTTACATGCCTCAAAATATTTATGTTCCTATATAAGAAAGAGATTTTTCATTTAATCATGAGAGAAATAACCTAGGTACAACACTTTCTACAGTTTCAGCGCCTTTTTGTACAATACAACAAATAGATTGAACACTAATAGATGCTATTAAAACTTCTGGGAATATCTGAACTTGGAAAAAAACCTTATAAGACCTGGAAATTGAAATAACAACTAGGACAGTTTTATTAAAGTACTTGTGACACCTTTCTGGTGAATTAATTAGTTTGACTTAGTTTTTCGTATCAAATTCTAGTTGAAAGAAAAACAAGTTATTATAAGAATAAAGATGTGAAATATAACAAGTGTAGTACAGAACAATTGGATTTTTTTCAAACATGAATATTAGAGATTATTTTCTAACATTCTTCGTCCTACGTCCCAACGAATTCAAATATGATATCAATCGCAGAATTAAAAGAAAAAAATAAAATAAATAAATAATGGTAAATAACTTTGCTGAGGAAAATGTTCAAATAATACAAGAATTGAACAGAATTTTTTTCAATAATGAAGACAATAAGCATTTTCTTTCACCTGCTGTTGAAGAAAATTGAGTACTTATCCTTGCTGAGACAGTAAAACATTCAATCCTAAAAGTCTCTCTCTCTCTCAAAAAAAAATCTATATATTAATATACATAGAAAGTTGAATTGCATAGCAATAAGTTTAAATATTTTGGCTTTATTTAAAAACTTCTAGCAAATTTCAGTATAACAACACTGCTTGGCACAAAATGAACTTCAAATGTATCTGACACTATTCTTGCTGTTTCTTATGTAATATGCCCCACTAAATACAAACATGATCTCCGTTCCCCCCTTCAAGGTAATCACTCGAACATAACTGGAATGAATATAAATAATACTGAAAGGTTCTTTACTGAGTTAAATCTGCGGTACGACTCATATGTAACTTGCGATGTTTCCAAGATTTTAGAAAAAATTTTACAGCTTGAAAAATTTTTTGAACGTGGGAGTCATAGAAGCAGTCCAATGTTATTGTGTTGCACCAGAAAATAAGTGTAAAATTTTGAAGCTGGAAAAAATGAGTTGTTGATGAAATGTTAAATATTTTACGAAGGGGGGGGGGGATACACCAAGGAGTCTCCTAACTTGCGAAAAGTGTTCATGATTTTGAACTTTTCACCTCTCTAGCCCTATAGAAGAATGTTAATGGTAAATACACTGCTCGACATTGAAAATGCAACACCAAGAAGGAGTGGTCAGAAATTGATGAAATTTGGTAAGAAGACAGAGACAGCAAGGAACAATAAGTGATATTTATTTCAAAAAAAATAAGCAAAATTTAGAGCGAGGACGGCTTCGGCTCAGTAAGAAGTAGGATCACCGTGGACAGCGATGCACGAAGAAACACGTCTAGGCATGGAGTCAATAAGCCTGCGGATGGTGTCCTGAGGGATTGCACTCCATTCCCTTTCAACCATTTGCCACAGTTCGTCCTCTGAACGAGGCAGTGACAGGTTCTGCAAACGGCGTCCAATCACGTCCCACACATGTTCGATTGGTGACAAGTCAGGAGAGTATGGTGGCCAGGAAAGCATCTGTACACCTCGTAGAGCATGTTGGCTGATTCGAGCACTGTGAGGCCGGGCGTTATCCTGTTGAAAAATTGCATTTGGCAGACCCTGAAGGTAGGGGATTGCCACCGGCCGCAGTACATTATCTACATATCGTTGGACCGTCATAGTGCCCCGAATACGAACTAGAGGTGATACGGAATTGTATGCAATAGCGCCCCAAACCATTATGCCACGTTGTCGCGCTGTGGGGTGTTCCACAGTTACTGCCGGATTCGATCTTTCTCCACGTCGACGCCACACACGTATGCGATGACTATCGCTGGACAAACAGAAGCGGGATTCATCTGAGAACACTACGGTTTGCCATTCTGCCATCCACGTCGCTCTGGTCCGGCACCATTCCAAACGTTGGAGTCTGTGCTGTGAGGTCAATGGCAGTCTTCTTAGCGGGCGCCGTGATTGCAGGCCACGTGCAACCAGTCGACGGGAAATGGTTCTGGTCGACACAGGAACATCCAGGGTACCTTGCACGTGCTGCAGAATCGACGTACAAGTGACTTGCGGGTCCGCCACAGCTTGTCGGTGAATCCGTCGATCCAAGCGGTCTGACGTCACTCTGGCTGCACCTGCACCCCTCAATGTGGCTACATTTCCTCTTTCCAACCATCTCCGACACAGCCGATGCACAGTGCTTGCATCCATGTGGGTATCAGCTGCAATTTGACGTATGGACCAACCTCCCGTTCTCAGTCCGATCACCATACCCCTTGTAAAGTCGTCTATATGCTGGAAGTGTCATCGTTTAGGACGGCATGGTATTTCCTCCTATCACATGTATCCTTCGAGACAAAAACCAAATTTCTCCGATAATTAGTCTGGCAGAAAAACCAACATGAACATAGCCCACTTTTCAACTTCATTCTCTTATATCTTACCTCACGTGCGTCGGAGAGCTGCGCATTTCATATCATTTGCATAACCCAGTGACGTGCGTCTGCGGTAAAATTTGCATGAATTTCTGACCACTCCTTCTTGGTGTTGCATTTTCAATGTCGGGCAGTGTATAATGCTTCCTTCCCTTCCAAATAATATCTATGAAAATGTCGAAATCTGATGAAAATAGGAGGGGAGAGGGGCGCTATTTTCGAAAAGTGGGAGGCAATGGGGGGAAAGTGTGGCCATATTAGGATTCGGGGGACCATTGAACATAAGAATCAGCAAAAATGATAGCAAACAAGCGGATTTTTTTTTTGCCGCTCAACCGAAAAACGTTTGAAATTGACAAAAACTGGAGAACTGTTTGCGCTTTGAGCACCGTCTTTTTATTTAAGTAGGAGGTTGAAATTTTGGCAGTATATTAGGGTGATAAAGGTAAAAAAATGAGCCACCGCCTTGACCTCTAGGACAAAATTTTTTTTTTACCATAGGTTTGTGAACTACCCTAGTGCATTGGTTATGGACCGTAACAACCCTGGTGAATCAGCATAGACTTTTCGTCATATTGTTGGAATTATATGTCGGAAGAAAATGGAAAATAGTTTACAAGAAAACTACAGCAGTATAAACTTCCCAAAGCTGAATGCATTCAACTACAGCTCATGGAAGTGTGATGTGAAAGTTGTCCTAATAGATAGAGGCTGTTGGGAATTCGTCGTCGGTGAACAAACACAACCAGCAGCAGGATTCACGGAAGCACAGATACTGTCTGTTTGCGTTTTGTGCGCCTGGCAGCCACGGACGCTTCCATCTGAAAAAGGGGAGATAGGTTTAGGATGCGCACTTCCCGATGCCTTCAGATTTTGTTCGCTTACTACTTCCTCGTTGCTTTTCCTCCTATTTCGAGAAAGTCCGAAGAGACTTGGCGCTTGCGCAGATGCGGCGTAGGTCGCACGAAAATATTTTAGACAGTAAGAACTTTTGAACAGAGAAAAGCTAGAGCGTACACAACAATTTACTCAAGTGTTGAACGACAATATTTAAAATTGATTCAGTACACCGAAGATGGTAAAGAGGCCTGCACTATTTTAAAAGAAAATTTTGAACCAAGTTCCCGTGCAGCTACTTTAACTGATGAATTTTATGAACTGAGATACATTCCGGACGAAGAAACAGTCGGAGTTTTTTGCCAAAGAGTAAAAGAAAAGCAACTACAAATTAAAGATGCCGGATTTGAAATACCAGAACTGTTAGCAACGTTTCAACTAATAAGAAGACTGCCTGCAGAATTTGGAAACCTGGTTCAAATATTGTATCGGCTGGATGATAAAGAATTCATTTACAACAATGTGGAAAAACAGCTAATAAGCGAATCAGGAAGAATTCAATTGAAATTGAAAGACGAGGGCAATCTCCCCGTAGACAACGTACATATTTCCAAATTGGAAGACAGTTCGAACTGGAATACAACCCCTAAAGCAGTTCCGAACAACCACAGTGGAAGCAAGCTGAGGCAGACATCGAGTGATGGACAATCTTTTCAGGGGCCGTGCACTTATTGCGGAAAGAATAACCATGTATCAAAGAATTGTATTTTAAGAAAAAAAGACCGAATAGCAACTCGAAATCGTCCCAATCAAGCAGCAGTCGTAATTTCTACACGGATGATGTGGAAGTTCAGAATGCGTCACAGTAGAGTCATTTGGTCGAAAAAAAGGGGGTTACCCGGAAAGTTTTCCGGGAGTTTTCAAAATTGGTAGGTTTATAGATTTTGATGTGCTCGTTTCGAATTTCTACTTTGCCACCTCGCATCTTTGCCGCTCGTGCCGCCATATTGAAAAAATGGCGTTTAAAAGAGGTATTTCGATTATATCTCTTTTTCACTTATTGTACGATAAAAACATGAATGTACAAAATAAACTAGAGAAAATTTCCTACAATTTATGTCATTACAACTTTCTCGTAAAATCAATACGTTTCGACGTACGAGCGTCGCAAAGTTATTATTATCACGCGTTATCGCAGAATAACTCGATTCCACAGCACCTTGAGGTAGAGTACTTAAATAACATTCCCGGGAATGTTATTTAACTCGAAAATAACCTGTTGCAACGAGAAATAACGTTCTAAGTCAAAGGGGTCACTAGATACATAAATATGTTAATTGGGAGTAAAATGAATGGTTTCATGTTTTCTAAAATCTCGTAAATCGCTCTAAAAAAATCTCGTTATAGGAGCATTTTCTAACTATTAGGAAATGTTATATACTCGAAAATAATCTGTTGCAACGAGAAATAACGTTCTAATTCAAAGAGATCACTAGATACATAAATATATTGGTTGGGAGTTAAATGAATGCTTTCATGTTTTCTAAAATCTCTTAAATCGCTCATAAAACAAATTCTCGTTATAGGAACATTTTCTAACTATTAGGGAATGTTATTTAACTCGAATTAAACCTGTTGCAACGAGAAATAACTTTCTAAGTCAAAGAGATCACTAGTTACATAAATATGTTGGTTGGGAGTAGAGATGAAAATGGTCGGAAAAAAACCGGAAATTTTCGGAAAAAAACGGTTTTTTTCCGTTTTTTTTCCGAGGAGGTTTTTTTCCATTCCGGAAAAATTGAATTTTTCCATTTAATTTTTAAGAAAGAAATGACTAGAAAATCTTTTGTTTGTATAATTATTAGAAGCGTTAATTTATTGAATCCTGCATTTTTGTTTTTTCGTTTAAATCCCCTAAACATCTTGATGCAAAAGCATATAGCCATTATTTTCGTTTTTTTTCCTTATTTAATTACATTGGAGGTAAGAGCATTTTTTTTTAAAAATTGTGTACAAAATACTAGTTTTTTAGGATAATTATGAAATTTGGATACTGAAATAGTACTAAAATGTTCAATTTCTGGTCATACTCCCCGATAATTTTCAGCTTGGAAAGCAGAAAAAAAGATAAATAAAATTTATCCAGTTTTTAAGGAAATACTTGAATATTGGCCATTTTATAAACATTACGTTCTCTACTCTAGGACAGCACGATTTTTAATTGAAAATGTTAAAGCAATAGTAAATAAGTACAGAAATTTATGTTAAAAACACATTTTAATATTTTGTAATAAGTGAACCACTGCTCAATTAGGTGAAAAAATAATTTTGATTAAATTCCAACTTTTGTAAACACAACAGATTTTATAATTGGCCTACTATTAGTGTATTTTTGATATTAAAAGTACATAAATTATTTCTTTTGAAAAATTACATATCTCCACTGAAACAGCCACAGAACGAGGTTTTCTCTGACTATGCGAACTAAATGTATATTGCCGTGCATGCTAAGCACATAGTAGAATCTGCAATTGAGCTCAAACTGAGATATTGCATTTTAAAGAGCTGCGCCTTCATATATTTTGTTGTGATGACTTTTTATTCAGCAGATTAAAAAAAGAAGTTTCCAATCACAAATGACTACAAAACATTTTATTAATAACACATACGAAACAGAGAGCAAGCTCTGGTTAATAACTCTGGTTTTGTTGAAAAGTTGGGGTACGACTATTGTGCTTAGCAAGGCAGTGCAGTAAGTTGAAACTCCAGTTTAAATTTTGTTCAGGTTTAGAAACCATAACGCAGTTTATAGTTTTCGATTAGAAAGGTTAAAAAAAAGTCATTTAATTTTTATTTGGATTTAGATTGGGTGGGGAAAAACCAGAACTCAATAGTTTTCATTTTTAGATAGTGAGGTTATATTGCAAGGGAGAAAAATCATTCTGATTTTTCTTTCAAACACTATTATTGATGTTTGAGAGTATCTAATTATTATTTTAAGTTTACAAAACAGTCTAAAATAGAAAATTTAACTGTAAGGGTTAGACACACTTTATCCAATATTAACAGTGAAATGACGATATGATTCATTTGTGGGGTTTGACCAAGACAGCTTTAAGTCATAAAACACAAAGGCTATTTTTTTCCTATTAAAACCTACCTAATTATGCGTATTTCTGCCAGCAGGAAAATTAATATGTGTTGATTGCACATATTTTTAATGATTAACCTTTTAAATAGTCCAAGAAAAACAAAACTATTAAAAAACGCTCTTTTTAATTGTAAAAAAGTCAATTTTTCATTTTTTTTCAATTTTTCCGGAAAAAAACAGGAAAAAAACCTGTTTTTTTCCATCACTTCAAAATTTCCCGAAATTTTACATCTCTAGTTGGGAGTTAAATGAATGGTTTCATGTTTTCTAAAATCTCTTAAATCGCTCATAAAACAAATTCTCCTTCTAGGAGCATTTTCTAACTGTTAGGGAATGTTATTTGACTCGAATTAAAACTGTTGCAACGACAAATAACTTTTTAAGTCAAAGAGATCGCTAGATACATAAATATTTTGGTTGGGAGTAAAATGAATCTTTTCATGTTTTTTAAAATATCTTAAATCGCTCATAAAACAAATTATCCTTATAGGAGCATTTTCTAACTGTTAGGGAATGTTATTTAACTCGAATTAAACCTGTTGCAATGAGAAATAACTTTCCAAGTCAAAGAGATCACTAGTTACATAAATGTGTTGGTTAGGAGTTAAATGAATGGTTTCATGTTTTCTAAAATCTCTTAGATCTCTCATAAATTAAATTGTCGTTATAGGAGCATTTTCTAACTGTTAGGGAATGTTACTTGACTCGAATTAAAACTGATGCAAGGAGAAATAACTTTTTAAGTCAAAGGGGTCACTCGATATATAAATATTTTGGTTGGGAGTAAAATGAATCTTTTCATGTTTTTTAAAATATCTTAAATCGCTCATAAAACAAATTATCCTTATAGGAGCATTATCTAACTGTTAGGGAATGTTATTTAACTCGAATTAAACGTGTTGCAATGAGAAATAACTTTCCAAGTCAAAGAGATCACTAGTTACATAAATATGTTGGTTAGGAGTTAAATGAATGGTTTCATGTTTTCTAAAATCTCTTAAATCTCTCATAAATTAAATTCTCGTTATAGGAGCATTTTCTGACTGTTAGGGAATGTTATTTGACTCGAATTAAAACTGTTGCAAGGAGAAATAACTTTTTAAGTCAAAGGGGTCAATCGATATATAAATATGTTGGTTTGTAGGTAAATGAATGGTTTCATGTTTTCTAAAATCTCTTAAATCTCTCGTAAAACAAATATTCTAAA
>JAXGGA010023786.1:0-12964 GCA_038373865.1 Uloborus plumipes | reverse complement strand
AGTTGCAGATTTAAAAAGATTTTTGCTCCAGGACACTTCTTTTTACCTAAAATACATGGGGGGAAGTCATACAGACTTTATGTAGCAAAAGTCCAGCACACAGACAATGATGAATAAGTGGGAAAATATTACAGGACAATCCCCAAAACCCAGAGATTTCCAGAAACTGAAGAAAAGGCAGCGTTCATCCCAGAAGATGTTATGAAAAAACTTAAGTCAAGCCACAACTGCTAGTTTTAAGGTGAAGTACATATTTGTGGACGGTATGAGTGACTTCAATTTATGTTACAGCTTTGTATTTTAATTCAAAATCATTTCTTAAAATTAATTTTAAGTTTTCATAAGTTCAAAATTATTTTTAATTCTGGCAAATTGTAAACGCTTATTGGTACAGAACATAAACTTAACTATCTGTTCTTATTCTCCCCCATCAATATTACTCATGTTTGTGAGACCTATTACAGTTTAAATTCAAAAAAATAAATATTTTAGCATGTGTTCCGATTGACCCCTATCAGCGGGGTGATTCGGAACACCCCTAAATTCCTATATATATATATATATATATATATAATAACTGTTCGAAATTTTTTGTCTTTGCTTGTAATATCAAAAGCAAAGCAAGACCGAAGTTTTTACCCAAAAAATCAAATTAAAAAAAAATCTTTTAACTACTTTTTCTACAGTTAAAGCTGAAAAGTGTTCCGATTCACCCCATTTTACGGTATATATATTTGTTTGTATTTGAATATGTTTATTTTTATAGCCTATCGGAGGTTGAAAAAAAAAAACAACCCTCGTATATCGCCGCTATCATGTAGTAACTTTTATCCGTAATTTCTACACTGTTTAATTTAAATGTCGTTTTTACAACATATTACAGCTAATTTTATAGTAATAAACTGTAAAAATTCTTATTTTACAGTAATAAACGGTCAAAGTGCTCATTTTACAGTACTAAATTGTAAAATTGCTACTGCTGCAGTAGTGAACTGTAAAATTGCTAATTTTACAGTTTTAAAGTGGAACCTCTGATGCCAGTATTATTCTGTTGTTTTTACAATATAAAACAGCTAAATTTTAAGGCGATAAACTGTAAAAATTCTAACTTTACAGTAAAAAATTGTAAAATTGCTAGTTTTACAGTTTATTACTTCTTGTTGTATTACTGTGTGCATTTTAGTTTTAAATTGGAGCCTCAACTGCCAGTATTATAGTATAAAACAATAGTTCATTATTTGCAGCGTATATATTTTTAATTAAAGTTTATCAAGAGAGAAAACAAAATTAATTTGCTTTCTATTACATGATAAAAGTAACATTAATGGCGCTTATGGTTAACCTCTCTTATAGGATCATCATTTACAGATCCATAAAAATCCCTGCCTCATGACACAGCATTATTAGGATTTCCCAGCAGAATAAGTAACCTAATTGTAACTGCTTTGTCTTCGGACTGGATAAACGTATTTTTGCCAACTTGCGTACATAGCACTGATATCTGGTAAACATCCGTGTTTATTTACGGTTATTACAAGAAACAATTCGTGACAGCACGTATATTTCCTTTCATAATTTCCTGGATAGAGGTTTGCCTCATCATAATCATCATCAGGATAGGCATTTCGACGAACAACAAATATGCGCTTTGCTTCCCAGCAAGGAAAATTTATGAACTAATAACAGCATGTGTGACAATGTTATGGAGTAATATACTTTGATGATAACTTGTTTAGTGAGTATCATTACGAAAATTATGTATCTAAAAATGATGTTATACCTAAATTACGCGAAAAACACTATTATTCAGATTATGAAGTAGTTTGTGTTTTTGCAATGATAGAGATTACCAACCTATTTTACATTTACATTAAACTAAAAATATTTTAAAGTAAGGGCAATCTAGTTTAAACAGAAAACATCGGTTTACTGCGGAAAAAGCTCTAAAATTTGAATGTTAAAATATTAAATATACTTTAAGTAAAAAACATGTATGTTTATTATTTTAAGTGTTACGAGAGTCACGAAATATTTTTTAAAACACGCTCACCACTCATTTTGTTGACACCCTCAATGGACAAACGCGGTAGTTGAGTCGGCTGTGAGCAACCCTAGAATCAAGTCTGGGTTGGGCCTAGTTGACTCAAATTCCTTCCTTTAGTTTTTTTTTTTTAAACTTTTTTATAGATAACTGCAACGGAAGAAACAAAGCGGGATGTATATAATCAGAGACTAAAAATATGTAATTCAATTTAAAGCACACTATATGCTCAGGTTTGGTAACCCCATTGTTAGCAAGTCGTAGCTAGAAAGTATGTTTGGAATTAACTTCTTAATAAATTATATTCTATTTTTTAAAAGTAATAGTTGAGCAATATTCACCAATGCTTTCCAAAGAAAATATTATACATTCTAAATGATCTAAATTTAATCTTTGAAAATTAAAACATAAATTAATGATTAAACGGATTTTTTCATCTATTAATGAACTACTTTTTGAAAAACAACCAATATCATAAAACAAATAAAAGCATTATGTAAGATTATTATACTAACGCAAATTCAAAGGCTGATAGTCATCCCATCTATCCAACTACAACATTGCTTCAAGAGTTCTTTTTGTCACTTCCACGTAGCATAAACAAGCGAACGTGTTTTCTACTTAGCATCACACAATTTGAAATACGATGGTAATAAATGCTCCCCATTTTAATTAACAAGAATTCCACAGTTTCACCCTCCTTTTCGTAAGTTATATCACGGCTGTTTCGGGAAAAGTCGCAATTTAAAAACGTTAATAGTCTGGAAAATTTAATTAAGTGTCTAGTTGTCGAGTTTTTCAAGTAATGTACCATTTATTATTTACACGCCGCTATTTTTGCGGCTATTTTATCGAAAAAATGTTATAATTTCATTTAAACACTAAATGACCGAGCATTAATTTCGTCTAAGTATACATTTTTGCTAAATATGCTTTTCTAAACAGCTATAATTAAAACAGTACTTAACTTTTTATTTATATTTGATTAAAACTTGTTTTCCGCATGGTGTTTATCAAACTTGTTTAGTTTATTATTTCACTTACATTATTTTATTATGCTTTACGCGTATCACAAGCAAATAAAGTAATCCATAAAGCATGCGATATTTCTTTTCACACATATTGTACTAGATTTTTTTATAAATACATTTTTAGGTTTTGTAAACATTTTCAACAAAAGTTAGGTTGTTTGAAAAGTCAACAAAAAACTATTTTCAAAAAAGCAATAGCTTGACAAAATTTTCAATAAACTTAATTTAAAATTTAGTAAATGTATTACAAGAAAATTAGTTTTTTCCTGCATTCATATTGTTGCTGTTGAAGTCTCTTATAATTTAATTGAAAATCGTGTCAAAGTGGAAAAAAATGTAGTAAAAAAACAAAATAGGACGAAAATATAGTTAATGGAAAAATAGTACTTTTTCAATCATTATAACGTGAAGTAGTTTGGCAAAACGTAAATTTTCCGGTAACGAATCCATTCTTCTATAGGTTTATTAGCTCATTTATGCCCAGTAGCCTAAAAACGGGACGCTTGTCAGTTACTGCATACAAAAACCTGTAATGGCTATATCATTTTACTAAAGCTGTTTTTCACAAGTTAAATAGTCCTTTTTTTTTTTGAGAAAACCAGTTAGATCCACTATTTGGATATCAGAGTTTATGTATTGACCGGTATTTTCAGACAAATCAGTCAAGCAACGATCCAGCACGGGTAGCAACAGAAAGGTAAGTTTTTTTTTTTGTAAACTAATTTTTCATAAAGTTAAACTATTTTAAAATGATTTGCTGAAAATTGATTACAGATGCCTTCTGTAAAGTTACTTTGTAAAAGTAAAGTCAAGTATGGACGTATTTTGCTCACAAATCAAAATATCCCATAAACAGGACGTTAAAGAACTTAATGAATATGGCAACGGTGAACTATTTTAAGCGTAGAATGTATGTAAACCATTCCAATTAAGAGTTTTAAACTGATAAAAATTGTAAAAAAAAAGTAAAAAAAAATAACTTGGGCATAAATGGGTTAATAAATATCGGAACGTGGGACAAAGGGAATTAGTTGAGATAATTTACCTCTTTCTAGATTAAAAAAAAAAAAAATAGAAATTTAATCTGAAGCATACAGTACTTAAAGGAATAATAACGCATTTTGTAATAAAACGTGCATTGAAGTATTATGGTTTATTTTCAGCAGTGAAATATACTTTACAAAACTGAAACACGTTTCACTTTTTTGGGTGTGGGGTAAAGTGAAAAATAAAATATTTATCCTTAAATGAAGGAATAAATTAATAAATAAGTATATTAATTAATTAGTGCAATAAAAATGAGAAGATTAAATAGTGAAAGAATAATTAGAAAAGTGAATGAATGAATAAGTTAGTGAATTAGTAAATTAGGGAAAATAAATGAATTAGTTAATAATTGAGCAAAGGAAGTGGTAAAAGAAATAAATGAAAAAGTCACCGAAGTGAAGTATTTCACTTTTTCCCCCTGCTTCTGACGAATGCT
Source organism: Uloborus plumipes (assembly GCA_038373865.1). Lineage (NCBI taxonomy): Eukaryota > Metazoa > Arthropoda > Arachnida > Araneae > Uloboridae > Uloborus > Uloborus plumipes. The sequence goes on along the minus strand of JAXGGA010023786.1, from coordinate 8,409 downwards.
ATTCGACATTAAAAATAAAACATAACTATTCTAACGAATAAATACTGCACTGGACATTAATGCATCTCAATAATTATTTAAAACATTAGTTACCAATTTTTTATTATGTTATAATAACAAAACTATTTTTGATGTACCACAAATTCTAACAACATGTCCAAATTTTAAAAATGACATGTAAAGTGATATACCTTGATCTTTAGAATAACATATTGTTAGACGACGATTCAACGATATGTCTCTACTAATAATAAAGCTGAAGGTAGGTCTGTCTTTCTTTCTTTCCTTCTTTCTGTCTGCCTGTCTGTGACACGCGTAGTGCTAAAACCGCTATGTCGATTTTCATAAATTTCGCACAAAATTAGTTTGTAGCATGGGGGTGTGCGTCTCAAAGCGTTTTTGTTTGAAAATTCTATTTCGTTCTTTTCCTATTCTAATTCTTAGTTTATTTTTCATACAAATTCGATAACATGGAGAAGAAATATTCCATACACACGTTACAAGTCTTATGTCATTTGAAAGCTTGAAATTTTCTGCTAAAAATGATATCAGATTGAAGTTTCTACGAGCATTAGAAGAGCTGTAATAATTGTTTTTAGAACCCCGGAAATTCAAGACTAAAATGGTTAAGCTTGAGAATAAAATTTGAAAATAAAGATGAAATGAATGATTTTTTTTTTTTATAAAAGTTATAATGATTGGTGTCAAAAGCTTTTTTTATTGCCTTGCAATGCAATTGATTTGAATAACGAATATGCTTAGTAGAGGTAAGAAATGGTATGCCGCAACTTAAACATTTGTTACACCCCGTAGCACTTCGTTACTCAAATTCATTGCTACCGATAATAAGTAAACTAACCCATAGTTGAGACAGAAAAGGCAAGCTGTTTACCATAAAAATAAATAGTTTATTTCCATTACACATAATAGTCAGCCAAAAATATTTAAATCATAGAAAAAGAGAGTATAATGGTAAATTTATGGAAACAATGGCCCAGAGAGGCTATAGTTAGATACCTTTGGTTTTTTTTTTTCTTTTACTGTCCAAGAGTATACTTAGTCACACATATAACCATAGTTATTTCAAAAAAGACCTCAGTTTTTTGTGAATCAAGTAGTGGAATAAACAAACGCTAATAAATAAATGAAGACGACACAGTGTCAATTCTTATTTTATTCTATTTGTATTTCCTTTTATTACAAAAAATATATATGCGTGAATTTAAGCGTGCTAATAATCTTTAGTTTTAAAAATCAACAGTTTCACGAGTGTTCGAAGTTGCACTAGTAAATAAAACACAACAATTGGATGGTGTTATGCAAAAAGCAGTTAACCCACAAAACAAAAAAAAATGAGTTATCCAACTGTGATGGTAAAATATGTTGCTTTCTACATTAAGAAAAAATATTTAAGCCCTATTAGCATTTCATGGTAACATATCATTGGTATATTGATATAGAGCTCCATGCTTTTTGCCAGAGTTTGTTGACTTTAAAGCCCACTATCTCAAAATCAGGTTTTTGTGGGTTAACTCCTTTTTGCATAACACCATCCAATTATATAGAGTAAAATTGTTAAAGACAGATTCGTGTTTTCTTGTTTTATCGGTAAGAGAAAATCAAACTTAATGATGTCCGGTTGAAGAAAAAAATGCATTTTTAGTAACAAAAAAACTCCTGCTTAGCTATCTTAATATAGATATTCGATTTTCATACCAATTTAGCAAAACTAAGTTTTTTTTTCTTTTTTTTTTTGCTTTATTTTTTTAATTATTTATTTTATATATATATATATATATATATATATATATATATATATATATATATTATATATATATATATATATATATATATATATTGTAATAATGTATGCTCCAACTTCAAACAACAAATTAACTTCTAGTACAAAAAATAAAAAAAGTTTTTAATGTTTTTTTTCCTATTTTTTAAACCAAAATAATTTAGTTTGATCTAGTAAATATATGCGTAAAATGTTCCCAATATAAATTCCTCTTCGTATATGTTACTCCAAACATTCATATGTCCATTTTAAAACTTCATCAAGCTAAACTGAATAAACTAAGCTTGCAATATCTCTGATAATGCATTGTTTATCTCAGTCAGAACAGAAAGCAGACACGTGTTTATTTATGCACATTTACTCTTAAAATATGATGACAAGAATATCATTCCCCATGCCGTGTCCTATCCCAAAGCCAGGGAAGTTTCGCGAAGTGAAATGAGGCGCTCAGATGATAACAACCACACAACTTAATTAACTGCATTCCTCTTGTGTTTTACGGTTTGTCCAATTTTCTCTCAACTATGCAATTTCTGAGATTCACGCCGGACTCTTTCCCGTGCTGGTAATGTTATACAGAAATGTTCTGTTTTGAATATTCGATGCCGTGGTGCAATGTGTTGTGTCACCACCAAAGCATTTATGTCTGTGTTCATATTTGTTGTAAAGAATTGAACACTACAAACGTAAATATCAAGTGCCGAATATTTTTGCTCTTGTTAAATTGTAGCATTACGTGGTTTTAGTATTAACATTTTTTTATAATTTTTGTTAAAAAGTAAAACATATGTTTTGCAATTAAATATCGTAATTGGTATTTTAAATTTTTTTTAAATGTATTTTTATTTTTCGTATAAACCTTGAATATGACTAGTTTAAGAATAATAAAAATAATTTATCAATACTGCTACAGGTTGTTTAATGAAAAAACAGCATAAACTCAAATCCGTTGAAAAGTTTTCGAAAACAAACAATTTAACTAACTAAAATCCTCTAGAGTTTTACTATAGTAGTTAGACGTTACAGAAAATTCTTTTCACTATTTCTCTCTCTTTCTTTTAATGTTACATACATGAATGTTTCGAATATTTGGTACCGTGGTGCAGTGTGTTGTGTTACCATCAAAGCCTTTATTTCTGTGTTCCCATTTGTTGCAGAATGATATTCCATAAACATGAGTATATGTAGCAAAAATCTGTGTGAATATTTGTGTTTGTGTAGAAAATATAAGAATACGTTATTCAGTATTAAAATATGTTTTATATGTTGTTGAAAGAACTTTTATTTTCATAAAGCACACTTTGTAGAATTTGCAATAAAATTATATATAGTATATTAGTTCCAACACGCTGACTGCGAAGCTGCGAAACATTCGTAGCAAATGATCTGGATCGAGCACAGAGTACCTATCAACCAGTTTGGATTTTCTGGTACAGTCGAACCCGCTTAATGGAATAACCATTTTGCCACGAAAAAGTATTCCAATAAGCGGGATATTCCGTAATCCGGGATAAAAATAATGCATTTCAATGGTTTGGTACATTAAAAATGTATTACAATAAGAGAGATATTCCTTTAAGCGATATTCTAATAAGCGGGCTTTACTACCTCCTCAGAAGCCAAGTATCCACATTAAGCCATAACAGAGGTCTATAGGCCTCACAGGCCGCTCAAACATTCATCCCTTCACCCTAATACAGGTTGTATTCAAACAAGTTGCTTTTCTCAATAGATTCTTACTTTGAGACCTCGAGCATCACTTTGCCTCATCAATATCTTTCAGCATGTGCATCTGGTTAAAATTTTATTGCATTCTTCTGTAGTGGTCTGTGAGACCTCACCTCCACTTCAATGTTACAATTTTCGGCACTAAGACCATGGTTGTGACGTTATGAGTGCGAAATTAATGTATTTATCCAATCCGCGTTATGCGCGAAGGACACAAAATATTCTAGAGGATGTTGGGAATTATTTCGAATGTTCGCAAATAATACGCATTGAATGTTTTATTGACGATGAAGTCAGAATTATTAGAAATACGATTCACTAATAGTTAAGGTGCTGTTAAAATTTTCTAGCTAATATTGTAATTTCTGCTCCCGGTTTCTCATTATCAAGGGATTTCTTTGCCTATATATAGTTTGGAAGATTAATGTTTTTTCAAATAATCCACGACAATCTTAAAATTTCAAATGCTAAATATATTTTAATTGTTTTTTTTCCCCGATAAAAAACGCCCCTTGATCAAGTTTATATGAATTTATATAAACTACAATAAGTAGTATAATCTGAAGACTGTACCTATTGATTGTAGCAGTTTTAACATGTTTCCAAACAATATCTGTTCAAATGTGTAGCATTACTAACAAAGAGTAACACTCTCTGCTATATGTTCTTCAATTAAACATAACCGCTTTTATGCATATGATTTAATAAACTAACTCAGTTTTCATTGAGTGAGTACTTTGTACATGAAATGCAAGCACAGTTATCGTAAGTTAAATGAGACGTGCAATAATAAGGTCCGTAGAGCTAAATTAACTGATTCTCCATCCCTGTGTTTAACATATTCTTCAATTTCACTGATTCTGGTGTTTAATTCCTGATTAAGGCACGTGCAGTGATTAAGGCTTCTGCGTCTGTAATTACAGTAAATGTTTGAGATGTGTTGTAATGATTGTTTAGACTCTAGTTGCGTAAATACCTTAATGTTATGACAGATTATGTGATAATGATGTTTTTTGTTTCTATCATTTTAGAATCAATTTCTATCTCGTTATTAATTTGTATATTTACAGAAACACACATTAACGAAACGTATATCCATACCAGAAGTTTTATAGTAGAGTATATTTTGTTTCCAAATTTTTCAATTTGTCAATTCTTCCTCGAGGGACATATTTTGGCTTTTTTTTTCAGAAAAGCTAGTTACATATTTTTGTTGAAACTGCAAAACTTAGCAAAAAATATATTGAGGAATAATTTTGTAAATTTTACGTATTTTATGAATGCAATTTTTTTCTTAGTTTTATTTGCTTTGGATACGTGAATCAAATACTTCATTATAAATTCGTACACCTGATACATTTATTGCCTAAAGTAAGAGCAAATATGCTAAGAACTCTAAAGTACTAAGAACTTTTGGAAAAACTCATGGACTAATTTTAAGAAAGTTTCGATTAATTTAATGGAATACATTTTCTATAGTTTGCTAGTTCTATAGTTCTAAATTTATTCCCACAAAACAGGCATGCAAAATAGTAACAATGAACTTAGTATCATTTTTCTCAATATAACTTTACCACGCTTATGTTTGTAACTTTTGTACTAGATGTTAATGATATTTTATTATATATCACCGAAAGATATATAGAACACAGTTTCACGATAATGTTAAAAGTAACGCATACCAAGGGAGGATCCAAAAATAGTTTCAGAAACAGAGCGATTAATTATTTTACTTCTTACTACGTATCTATTTTGAAATATGCTTTTTCTGGGGGGGAGGGGGGAGGTGCCACATTATTTTGATTTAAAACAACTAAAATATTGATATTTATTCAAGGAGGGAGAGACAGAGGAAATCCCCGAATTTCTTCCTTCCTTTTTTTTGTTTAAATATATTCAAAACTTCGTGTTTTTTTTTGAATTTCAACTTTCTAATAATTCCGAGGGAATGTTAATAACATCCCCAGCCACATCTCTGAATATCGCAGTTTTGAAACTTTATTTTCGTAAAATTACCGGAAGAAAATCTCCGATCCCCATCCTTTCCAATAGCGTCATTAAAGATGGACTATACACTTGCGTTTTTAGGATTTTATTTCCGAAATATTGCTAGTGCAATAACCTTCGAGGGAGGCTCGATAGCCCTCATGGCCCTTCCCTTGTATTCGCCCTTGACGCATCCGAAGTACGGATGGTAATAACTGACGTATAGTTTACGTACTTACTTAAATGTTAAGTACACCTAATCAGGAAGCTCAGCAATTTTTACACAAGAAATTCTCATTTTACTCATAAAGTAATGATATGTGCTACAAAAACTGAATGTTATTTGGGTTGCAAGTTGCCTAATAGTTATGAAGCTTGTAAAAAAGCTAGATGGTAATGATGTAAAATGCTGAGGAGAAGTTTTAACTATGAACGGAACATTATATATTATACCAGTAAGCAAACAAAATAACCTTAATTTAAAGATAACTGAAACAATGAACAAAATCTATTTTGGAGCTCTAAATAAATTCATTTCTTTGTGACATCTGATTTTTTTAAGAACGAAACAGTTCTACAGTACTTTTTTACTACATATTTTGCCGTCTGACAAAATAGTCTACTATCGTCCTTTCTAGCTTCCCTTTGTGGAAATATCAAAGAAAGTTTTAGTATGAACTAAGTACAAATAATACTTATACTATATTCAAAATACAGTGTGAAATGTCATGAGGATATGGTAGTTATGAAGTACAAATAACAGTTTCCCGTCAGACATTAGAATTACTTCATGCATAATTAATATGGTTTGATAGTGTTAAACATCTAACAAGCTTGGGAATAATAATGTGACGCATATTTTACTACAGAGAGTTCATACGTCGCACAAACACATAAAATGTATTTAAAATCATTTTTTCCCTAAGCATTTCCCTAAGCAAGCCCTCAACATGATTTCGGCGACTTTCAAAACAGTGATGTTTAGCTTCAATGCAACGAAAGGATTATGTATTCTGTTAATTTTTGTTATTTAAAGCGTTCGTAGATCTGCAAAGGAATTTTAAAAATATACTTAAGTATTTTATTACATGAATGTACAAACGGCTGTTTACTTATACAACATACAGATATCATGACAGTTAGAAATTCACAAACTCATTCTCAAACTATTTTTTAAATAATTAATTTTGTTTTGTTTTATTTTTGAGGGAGGTAAGGAAGGTTACTTCATTTCGTAACAATATAGAGCAATTTAAATTCAAATCCTAATCCTACCGAATAAAGCGAAATTCAGTTTTACTAATAAATTAAAACATAGCTGTATGCGTTGAATCAAACGAATGTGCTAAAATGAGGGACATTATTTTGGCTTAACTATTGTTCTCATTTAATCCAATATTCCTGCTAGTGTACAATACGATATGCAAACTAATAATACATACACTGAAGTGACAAAAGTCATGGGATACCTCTTAATATCGTGTCGGCCCTCCTTTTGCCCGGCGAAGTGCAACAACTCGACGTGGCATGGACTCAACAAGTCGTTGGAAGTCTTCTGCAGGAATATTGAGCCATGCTGTCTCGATAGACGTCCATAATTGTGAAAGCGTTGATGGGGCAGGATTTTGGGCACGAACAGACCTCTCGATGGTGTCCCATAAATGCTCAATGGGATTCATGTCGGGCGATCTAGGTGGCCAAATCATTCGTTGGAATTGTCCAGAATTTTCTTCAAACCAATTGCGAACAGTTGTGGCCCGGTGACATGGCGCATTGTCATCCATAAAAATCCCATCGTTGTTTGGGTACATGAAGTCCATGAATGGCTTCAAGTGATCTCCAAGTAGCTGCACATAAGCATTTCCAGTCAATGTTCGGTCCAGTCGCACTAGAGGACCAAGTCCATGCCATGAAAAAACAGCCCACACCATTACAGAGCCACCACCAGCTTGAACAGTGCCTTGCTGACAGTTTGGGTCCATGGCTTCGTGGGGTCTGCGCCACACTTGAACCCTACCATCGGCTCTTACCAGCTGAAATCGTGACTCATCGGACCAGGCCACGGTTTTCCATTCATCTAGGGACCAACCGATATGCTCACGTGCCCACGAGAGTCGCTGCAAGCGATGTCGTTCTGTCAGTAAAGGCACTCGAGTCGGTCTTCTGCTGGAATAGCCCAAGAAATCCAAATTTCTCCGCACAGTTCTAGCAGACACGTCCATTGTACGTCCCACATTGATTTCTACGGTGATTTGACGCAGTGTTGCTTGTCTGTTAGAATTTACGACTCTTTGCAGACGTCGCCGGTCTCGATCTTTAAGTGCAGGCGGTCGACCACTGCGCTGTCCATGGTGGGATGTTATGCCTGAAATTTCATACTCTCGGCACACTCTTGACACAGTGGATCTGGGAATGTTGAATTCTCTAACGATTTCCGAAATGGCATGACCCATGCGTCTAGCTCCAACTAACATTCCGCGTTCAAAGTCTGTTAATTCACGTCGTGCGGTCATCATCACGTTAAAACCTCTTCACATGAATAACTTGAACAGAAATGAAAGCTCTGTAAAAGCACTGCGCATTTATACCTGTTCTATGCGATGCTACTGCCATCTGAAAATTTGCATACTGCTATCCCATGACTTTTGTCACTTCAGTGTATAGCTTATTCACAAAAGCTATTCCGGAGCCCTGGAAAACATTACGCATTATAATTTGATAAATGTATATGATACTAGTTAGTATTTAGAATAAGGTTTAACAATTAAATGCGGAAATGAAAAAATAGAAATATATTTTTATAAGGAATTTTTTTGAGAATATCGATCGCAAAATGAAAAATCGTAGCATAAGAAAAAAGTAACATTTTAATAAACTTATAATCTAGATCAAAT
>JAXGGA010023785.1:0-12964 GCA_038373865.1 Uloborus plumipes | reverse complement strand
ATTCATAGTCCTCAGATAGCGCTAATATCTCAAAATTGACGAAAAAGGTACTTTCATGTTTTTTCCCCCTGGCCCTTCAATTTCCTTTACAGAGAGGAAGAAATGAGCACTATCTGTCGTCCCGCTTGATAACGAATACCCCTCTTATACGAATAAAATAACCTGGAACCGAATATTTCCCATATATACCCTAGGGTGTCCCAAAAAAATTGAAAGTCGGAATTTTGTAACGCATACCCTCTTATTCTTTTCCTTTTACATCAAAACAATTGTAAAAAAAGTTTCATGCAATTTGAACAACGGTAACCCGTGCCGACTGCGTCCGAAAGTGCGAACTAGCTCTTTTTCACTAGGCCAAATCGAAAAAAACTTTTTTCGGAAATTCAAAATTTCATGTTGATAAAACGCTTCCCCTAGATTACAACATGTCCCAAAATTTTTTTTATCCAAATTAAAAATATTTAGGCACCCCAAACGAGGCTTAAAATTCATAATTTTCTTCAAAAAATAGCTTTTTTTTCTATGTATTTTGTAAATAACGAAAGATAAATTTTAAGAAATTATCAAGATGAAAAATGTGAAGCATAAAGTATATAATTAGAGCTAAATATAAGTTTTTTTCTCTCATTTTATATTTATTCCTCCCGGAAATTACTCAAAATTAAGGTTTTTTCAAGTTTTAAGTTAATTTTTTCCATTTTAAATACTACCACATTTTTTTTTATTATTCATCTGAAAGTATGTTCTTTAGTGATTTTGGAACTTGATATTTTCTTTAAATGTATCTGTAATTTAAAATAAATAAATAATTAAAATAAATAAATTGAAAAAAAAAAACTATGACAACGATTTATTTGCAACATATATTTACTACAATATTACAGTACAATAAACATTACTAAACATACTATCGTTTTAATGTTTGTTCATTGCAGTCAGAGTATATACACTGAAGTGACAAAAGTCATGGGATAGCAATATGCAAATTTTCAGATGGCAGTAGCATCGCATAGAACAGGTATAAATGCGCAGTGCTTTTACAGAGCTTTCATTTCTGTTCAAGTTATTCATGTGAAGAGGTTTTAACGTGATGATGACCGCACGACGTGAAATTAACAGACTTTGAACGCGGAATGTTAGTTGGAGCTAGACGCATGGGTCATGCCATTTCGGAAATCGTTAGAGAATTCAACATTCCCAGATCCACTGTGTCAAGAGTGTGCCGAGAGTATGAAATTTCAGGCATAACATCCCACCATGGACAGCGCAGTGGTCGACCGCCTGCACTTAAAGATCGAGACCGGCGACGTCTGCAAAGAGTCGTAAATTCTAACAGACAAGCAACACTGCGTCAAATCACCGTAGAAATCAATGTGGGACGTACAATGGACGTGTCTGCTAGAACTGTGCGGAGAAATTTGGATTTCTTGGGCTATTCCAGCAGAAGACCGACTCGAGTGCCTTTACTGACAGAACGACATCGCTTGCAGCGACTCTCGTGGGCACGTGAGCATATCGGTTGGTCCCTAGATGAATGGAAAACCGTGGCCTGGTCCGATGAGTCACGATTTCAGCTGGTAAGAGCGATGGTAGGGTTCGAGTGTGGCGCAGACCCCACGAAGCCATGGACCCAAACTGTCAGCAAGGCACTGTTCAAGCTGGTGGTGGCTCCGTAATGGTGTGGGCTGTTTTTTCATGGCATGGACTTGGTCCTCTAGTGCGACTGGACCGAACATTGACTGGAAATGCTTATGTGCAGCTACTTGGAGATCACTTGCAGCCATTCATGGACTTCATGTACCCAAACAACGATGGGATTTTTATGGATGACAATGCGCCATGTCACCGGGCCACAACTGTTCGCAATTGGTTTGAAGAAAATTCTGGACAATTCCAACGAATGATTTGGCCACCTAGATCGCCCGACATGAATCCCATTGAGCATTTATGGGACACCATCGAGAGGTCTGTTCGTGCCCAAAATCCTGCCTCATCAACGCTTTCACAATTATGGACGTCTATCGAGACAGCATGGCTCAATATTCCTGCAGAAGACTTCCAACGACTTGTTGAGTCCATGCCACGTCGAGTTGTTGCACTTCGCCGGGCAAAAGGAGGGCCGACACGATATTAAGAGGTATCCATGACTTTTGTCACTTCAGTGTATTTCGGTGCTCTTGGATGTAACACAACAAAAATTGTTTTTACTCCTCATCAACTGTTAGCAAACCATGGCAGTCCTGCATCATTTTTACAGCTCTTTCAGCTGTATCATTTACTGGTCTAAACACTGAGACCATCCTTTTTTCTTCAAGGAATTAAGTGTTATTCGCCCATAGAGAAGGACTCTTATTAAGAAAACTATCACCAATTTTGAGCCTAGTAAGCAAAGGCTGTCTTTTAAATGATATGAACTTATCAATTATTTTCTCTGCAAAATAATAAAATAACAGGTAACAAATGCGCGATATGAGGAAGAGGAAGTAACTAATTAAATAATTAGTTACTCCCCCCCCCCTTTTTTTTCGATTCGGCTCAGTACACAAGTACTAGTTTACACTTTCAAGCACAAGTCGGCATAATTTGTAATTTTTGAAATTACAATAAACATTTTCGACAATCATATTGATATTAAACAAACATTTATTCAAATTTTTAAAAGAAATTAGGTTCCCAGAACGAGGCATAAAATTTATATGTTTCTCTAAATATAATTTTTTTTCTATTTATTTATTGCATCATTTGTGAATTTTAAATTGCAGATACACTTAAAGAAAATATCAAGTTCCAAAATCACTGAGGAACAAACTTTCAAAACAGCATTTGCAGATGAATAATAAAGAAATGCAGTAGGGAAATGTGTGGCAAAGTGAAATAGCAGGGCAAAGTGAAATGGTGAAATATTTTCCCAGCTTGCAGTGTAACCTATCCAGCAATATTTTAACTGAGTTTCTAAACAGATATTTAATTCCTGTCAAAAAATAAATAGCTCCAAAGATGAACGAAAAAATTATACAAGCCATTTTAAAAATTTGATACCTTTATTGTAATATTCGTGATTTTTCAAAAATATTTCTTGTTATTATAAAAGGATAAGATTTTTGTAATTATCATCCAAACTATTAATTGAGAACTACTGATATCCAGTGCTGTCCTTATTTAGTTAAAATTGGGTTTTTTTTGATTTTTGATGTTCAATGTAATTTGTCAAGTGCACGCGGCGCAAAGTGGATGGGGCAAAGTGAGATAGTTCAAAGTTGAATCACTCACGTATTTCTTCATTTATTAATTCATTTACATTCATTTACTTAATTATTTACTCATTCATTAAATCATTTTCTTATTCGTTCTCTATTTTATTCACTCATTTATTGTTCTCACACATTACTTAATTTATTTTTTCATTTACTTGCTCATTCGTTTATTTTTTCGTTAATAATTATTTTTTTTCGTTTATTTACGCATTCATTTGATGAAAATTACTGTTAATCGTCGAATTGAAAAATTTTCATAACAAAAATATTTTATTTTTCACTTTGCCCCATGATTTTTTGAGGTGAAAATTTTTCACATTTTTTTAAAGTTCAAAATAACTGCCAAAGATGAAAAATAATATTTCAACGAAAGTTGTATTACAAAATACATTATTCCTTCTTTATGTACAAAATTTTTAGAAAAAACTCCATTTGTTCCTTTTGAAGTAGGCAAGTAAACTTAACTATTTCACTTTGCCCCACATGAAAAATGATCAAATAAGCTTTGTCCTGAAATGTAATTGAAATTAAAAACCAACGTAAATAAGGCACAAATTAGGTGGAAAGTACAGCACGTACAGCTTACATGCTGTATTTTCTACCCAATTTGTGCTTTATTTACGTTGGTTTTTAACTTCATTTGTAAACAAGAAGTTCTGTCAAGAACTAAACGAGCCTACTTTCCCGTACATCGACATCGGCATTCTAGCATCTAATCAATATTCTCTTGAATATCTGAAACTGAAAATTATGTCAAATATACCTTTATAGCACTTAAAGCTGATTTCTAAAAGCAAAATATACCCCTCTCATCAGATGAAATGGACACGTAAAAAGTAAATAAACGAGTAAATAAAGTTTTGTCGCACCTTTTAAAGAATGTAACTGTTATAGTTCTTCCGTAGAAAAATTTCACAATCGTTTTCAAAAGAAAAAAAAAATAATAAATAAAATAAAAGTACAAAGAACATCAAAACACATTTTATCAAAGAAAGAAAAAAACCTCGTTCGTTAATAAAATGTCTCGAATTTTATTTTTAATCCGTTGCCAGTTGTTAAATATAAATAAAGAATAAAATGCTCTAGTGAATGAACAATTTTTGTAATCAAAAAAAAAAATCGTCTGCCAAAAAAAAAATAAATAAATAAAAATAATAATAATTAATTAAACAAAAAAAAATGAATAAATAAACAGAAAATCGTCTGCCCAGTCAGTCATTTTTTTCTGAGCCTGCATTTCCGCCACGTTTGCGCAGTCGGAATCAGAGTCCTCACAGAAGATTTTTCAGAAAAGTACTTAACATACATTTTTAATCAAAACCGTTTTCTTACGAAGTTAGTTTGAAGGAAATCCGCATTTAAGTTCAGAATCAACATTCAATTTAAATTTCCCAGTAGGCGCTCATATTAAAAATTTTTCTGAACGGTTCATCATTGAACGAAAAATGGTTCAAATTGAAAAGTGAAGTATGGGAATGAGTCTCTCCGAGATCTTTTGAACAAAAAAAGTTTATTCAGTTCAGACGGTTCACTTAAAAGTTATTTTGCGGAGAAAGGTTGCTTGAATGGTTCAATGTTGAACGAAAAAATGTTCGCATTGAAAATTTAAATACGGTAATGAAGTATCTTTACCGAGATCTTTCGAACAAAAAAAGTATGTTTAAATCGGACTGTTCACTCAAAAGTTATTATCGGTGAGAGCTTGTTTGAACGGTTCAATGTTGAACGAAAAATCGTTCAAATCGAAAATGTAGATACGGGAATGAAAATGAAGTATTCTTGATAAGATCTTTCGAACAAAAAAAAGTTTATTCAATTCGGACGGTTCACTTAAAAGTTATTAGGTGGGGAAAGGTTGCTTTAACGGTTCAATGTTGAACCAAAAATGTTCAAATTTAAAATTTAAGTACGGTAATAAAGTATCCTTGCCGAGATGCTTTGAAAAAAAAATTGTTTAAATCGGTCTGTTCACTCAAAAGTTATTAGGGGTGTGACAGCTTGTTTGAACGGTTCAATGTTGAACGAAAAATTGCTCAAATCGAAAATGTAGATACGGGAATGAAGTATCCTTGAAAAGATCTTTCGAACAAAAAAAAGTTTGTTCAAATTGGACTGTTCATTCAAAAGTTAGTATCGCGGGACCGGTTGTTTGAACGGCTCAAAGTTGAACCAAAAATTGTTCAAATCAAAAAATCTATGGGAAGGAGCTGTGCTCGAGGAGATCTTTCCAACAAAAAAGTTCGTCCAAATCGGAATGTTCATTCAAAAGTTATTAGGGGGGGACAGACAGACAGACCGACCGACCGACCGACAGACCGACCGACACACAAATTCCCCATCTCAATACTCTACTTTCAAATTTTTAATTTTTTGATATTCATTTTACCTCTTTATTTTTTTAACTTGGCGATATTTTTTGGACTTTGCGATATTTTTTTTACCTTGGCGATATTTTTTTTTTACCTTGGCGATATTTTTTGGACTTGGCGATATTTTTTAGATGCATTAAGCTACTTTTAATACTTTTTTCGTCTTTCTTTTATTTTTACAGGAAAGTAGGCCAAAAAATGTGGTATTTAAAGTGGAAAAGTTTAACTTAAAACTTGAAAAAAAAACCTTAATTTTGAGTAATTTAAGGGAAAAATAAATATAAAATGAGAGAAAAAACATATTTAGCTCTAATTCTATCCTTCATGCTTCATATTTTTCATCTTGATCATTTCTTAAAATTTATCTTTCATTATCTTTCATTGTTTACAAAATACATGGAAAAAAAGCTATTTTTTGAAGAAAATTATGAATTTTAAGCCTTGTTTGGAGTACCTAAATATTTTTTTATTTGGATAAATGATTTTTTGGGACATGTTGGGATCTAGGGGATGCGTTTTATCAACATGAAATTTTAAATGTCCGAAAAAAGTTTTTTTCGATTTGGCTTAGTGAAAAGGGGCTAGTTCGCACTTTCGGACGCAAGTCGGCACGGGTTATCGTTGTTCAAATTGCATGAAACTTTTTTTACAATTGTTTTGATGCAAAAGGAAAAAAAATAAGAGGGTATGCGTTACAAAATTCCGACTTTCGGTTTTTTGGGACACCCTAATATACCCTATATTGAAAATCCCCAGATCCCCGTTTATAGAAATACCCCTCGCAATCGAATAATATTTCTTGAAACCGACATTATTCGTTTAAACGCAGCCGACAGTATACTTTATAATGATCCTTAATTTCATTTATCTGTTTGAAACCATTTATGAAGCAACCAGAAGAGCCCCGAACTTAACTTTTTGGGAGAGGTTGATTCCAAATGGAGTTTGCCAAATAAAATTTCAAGTTTTTACCGCGTGATAAAATGATAAATGATAATAAGTGGTTGGGTCATTCGAGCATTTAAAAGTGCAATTGCAGTTATATCTCCAAATTTGCCGAATGTTCAAACAGAATTGCCGAGTGAGGGAATTTTTCGATGCGCAGTGACTTCCTATCGGGGCGTCTCTGAATACAGAATAGATTATAAATAAGAGAAGGGGAATCCCCCTCTGACACACATCACAATTCTCCATAATTAACATGTCATTATTTTCGAATAAACGTCTTCCAGCGAAATATCAACATAACATAAGAACGGATCCCCCCTCCCCCCATGCAATAATCTTCGTATAACGATTCCTAAAGCATATGGCTATTACGGAATTATTTCTTAGAAACTTGTCTTCCAGAACGACCTTACCACAACTTGCAAAATAAACATCCTTTTACGATTTAACTTGTCGCCAACTGGAACAATAACAGGATGGTACGTAAAGAAACTCAGTGGTGTGAAATAGCATTTCTTATTAAGATAGTTTTTCGAAACAACTTGGTAATTTCAGGCTTCAGTAAAGTCAAATCAAGCTATTTTAAAACCAATAACAGAAAGAAACTGGAAGGTTTGGCTTTATTATTATTATTATTATTATTATTATTATTATTATTATTATTATTATTATTATTATTATTATTATACCTCGTCGTGAGGTGTTAGAATGCGTCCATAAATTGTTTTCCCCACACACAAAATAGGTCTTTTGTCACGATACGTATATTACTTTAGTTTTCTTTTTCTTTGAAGAAGCTTTCAAACGGAATGAGCAGTTTGAGAGCTAAACCGTTAGGTTAAAAAAAAAAAACCGTTAGGTTAAAAAAAAAAAAGTCTCATTAGCAGTTTCTTGGAAATACGTGTAATGTCTTTCCAAGATTGTTTTTCAAAACTCATCTCAGTTCCTCCAAAATGCTTCTCAGAATGAATGTTTACATTTTGTATATTTTATGGAAATTGAGCGTAAGCAATTTCTGTTAGTGTAGTGCATCGGTGAGTCTTCAAGCCATTATTTGAGAAAAAGAATTATTTATTTTTATTTAAATAAATATTGGGTTTTATCAGACTGATTATCTTTGAAGTTACTTAAGCGAAATAAACGTGAGCAGTTTTCGGACACACGCTTTTTTCTTTTTTCCTATTTTAACTTCGGGTTTTGTATGTTTTCCATTTTCAACCCATATTTTTTTATGTGCTATTAATATTAACACTGCAAGGGCACCCCGAGCTTAAGTTTTTGGGAGAGGGAACATTCTAAAATTAGTTAAGGTAACATGAATTTTACCGAATGAATGATACAGTGCTTTTCGAAATGTGACATAAGTTACGCAATAAAACAATTCTTTCTGGTCATTTTTTAAACTGGTAAAATTATTTCATAAAATATATGAATTCATATGATTAAAGGAATAATATAAGTACAGTATAGTGAATACAGTAATTTTAAGGAAAGCAAAAAATGAAACAGATGTTTCAAAAAGATAGGTACAGTGAACAAAAATCATAATTTAATTTAAAAAAAACCAAAAGCACTTTGCCTCTTTCTTTCTTTCTTTCTTTTTTCTTCGGAATTTGCCGTTAATTGTATTTAGCATTATTTCTACCAGTTTTTGCAAAGAATTTCCAACGAATTTCACCACTCAGAGAAGAAAGCTCTTTACAATTCAGCAGCAGAGACGGATTCAGAAATAGTTTTGGGGAGGGTCCTAGAAAAGTAAATTGCCCCAACTTATAATTTTTCTTTAAAAATGTTCTTATGAGATGGCATTAAAAAGTTTTAAAAAAGCCCTTAACGCCAATTAAGCTACTTTAAAGTTTCGAAATATTTCATACTAATTTTAGAATATCTTTTTTTTTTTGCATTTCAAGCCAACTTACTACTAAACATTTGGAAAACTTACTACTAAACAAATTGGAAAAACTGTCCTAATGATTAAAAAAAGATTTTCAGAACAAACCAGAATAATGATTTTTTTTTTTTCCTATCAAAGAATTAATGAGCGAATCGTGGCATTATGTACCTTTTATTTCGAAATTCGTAAGTTTAATGCATTCTTTTACACACTGACAGCAGCAAACCGAAGTGACTGTTCTAATATACTTTGCGTGTGGGTCTTATTTTTAAAGAAACAGTATTAAAATATTTACTCATGTTATGAAGAAAAAAATCGATTTTTCTTTGAAGTTATTTTTTATCCCTTTGAGATTTTGTTTTTTGACTTATGTTAATTTTATCGTCGGAAAAACAGATATCACGGAAGATCACAAAAGCCCACAAAGTGCAGTTTCACACAACCTTTTTAGCTTACTGTCTCATTTTAAAATTAATTTCACTTCAGTATTTATTTTTGTTTTGTACTGGTATTATCAAAAAAGCAGACATAGTTCTCTCTTGCTTTTATTGTAAGCGATATGAAGCATTATTTTTAAACATGAAGCAAATTTTTAAACATTCATCAGCAAAGTTTTCAAACCAGTTTTCAACTAAGCATATGGAATAAAACATCCATAGTTAAACAAATTAATTTTCGAAAATTGAGCATCTGAAGTTTTAGAAATAATGCTCCTTGTTTCATTTTATTTTCATTCTAAATTAACACATGTTTATAACTTTTAGGGCGCTTTTCCACTTGACGATACGACAACGACGAAAGTCGGACGGTAATACTACAACGATAAGTACGGTGTCGTGTCGTCTATAGCACTGCTTTTCCACTCAAACGATATCGTTTCCTCGAAGGGGTCATTTTCCACCGCATTTCATTTCGAAACAGCACTGTGTTCGCACGTATATTATTATGAGCTACTCAATTTAACAGATTACGACTACTATATTTGCTTTACACCTCATGAAAAAAAGAAAACAAATAAAGAGACGGTATTAGGTGCACGATATTTTTAAGGAAAGTTACATTGTAGGCGAGTTTTATACACTTTTCAAGAAATTGCGAAAAGATTTTAGGTGATTTTAAATATTTTTACTAAATTTACAAAGAATAATAAAAACTTAAAATCTGGACAAGGTTATTTAACACAAGTAGTTTAATCTAAAGTGTATAATATATTTTTATAGTTACGAACAATGCTCTTTGAACTTACCTGTTTCTTTCTTGTCTGTAGAAGTTTTGCCGTCATATTCCTCATCTAAAAATCTAAAAACTTCTTCCCGGGTTTTTTCCCTGTGAATTTTGTTTTTGTATAAAATATTTCGCTTATCCCATAGACACGGTCACTGCTCAATTAATTCACACAAAACAGACACGTCAAACTTGAATGCCATGACTACTGTGTTGCTCATCGAAGAAAGTTCAGAATGAAAATTTAATCTTTTTTGAAGCATTGAAAATCGTCTGCGCTACAATTAATGAAACAAAGTATAAAATAAAATGATTCAAATCTTTTGTTGCTACATCTTTTATCAATCGTCTGCAAATTGAAGCTTATATTTTATTAATGCAGAGATGTCGAATTTAAACGCCATTGCTTTCGTTCGAAGAAAGTAAACAGATGGATGAATATCGTCCCGATTTTAAAGGCGAGACGGATGCCATCCGACACGAATGGGACGACAAACGACAGCGTTCGGTCGGAGACGGCACAATCGTCCTGGAATCAGGAGATGGAAAAGCGCATAGCATATTTTAATGCATTTTGCGTGCTCCAATGTCGGATGACGACAATCGCTTACGATTTATCGTTGCCGTGTCGGTAAGTGGAAAAGCGCCCTTACGCTGGATGGTAACGACATTTTCACATATTTCACCTGACGACATAAATATGGCTACCATCCTTAACCTTTCACTGCACGGTGTGCCAGATCTGGCACAAACCAAATAAACCCTCATATGTTCCTATGATTTTTAAATGCAGTTAAACCGAGCTTCGTGCCCCTTCTGGAACATTGCTATAACAGTTTAGTGTGATTTTTATGCACTAGTTAGTTGCACTAGTCTAGGTATTACAGTTCTTGCTTTTGAAAGAAAGAGTGTCTGCATTTCCGTTAGAAGTGTGCTTAGTCATTATTTCCTTTTAGTCTGTGGAGTTAGCGACAAAAAAAGCCGAAATATTTCACTTCCGGATACCAGTGTGAAATTTGGTACAGAGCTTATGTACATATATAAGAACAAAAAACCGCCGGGAGACACTTGATCAGGGGTCATGAACTCCCGTGATGACGTCATCAAGATGGCCGCTTTTACAGGTAAATACGTTCGTTTAATTGCTTAAAACTCCATCATAGATTGAAATATTGCAAAACTCAAAAGTATCATCTGAAAGCTCTTTGAAAGAGCTATTTAGAAAGATTTAATTTTTCTTTCTGAGGTCAAGGTCCCACCTGTAATGACGTCATCAAAATGGCCGCTTTTACAGGTAAATACGTTTGTTTAACTCCCCCTAAAACTCCATCATAGATTTAAATATTTCAAAACTCAACTATATCATCTGAAAGCGCTTTAAAAGATCTATTTAGAAAGATTTAATTTTTCTTTCTGAGGTCAAGGGCGCACCTGTGATGACGTCATCAAAATGGCCGCTTTTACAAGTAAATACGTTCGTTTAACTGCTTAAAACTCCATCATAGATTGCAAATATTGCAAAACTCAAATATATCATCTGAAAAGCTCTTTAAAAGAGCTATTTAGAAAGATTTAATTTTTCTTTCTAAGGTCAAGGGCCACCTGTGATGACGTCATTTGAGGCCATTTTGATGACGTCATTACAGGTGGACCTTGACCTCAGAAAGAAAAATTAAATCTTCTAAATAGCTCTTTTAAAGAGCTTTCAGATGATATATTTGAGTTTTGCAATATTTGAATCTATGATGGAGTTTTAGGGGAGTTAAACAAACGTATTTACCTGTAAAAGCGGCCATTTTGATGACGTCATCACAGGTGGGCCCTTGACCTTAGAAAGAAAAAATAAATCTTTCTAAATAGCTCTTTTAAAGAGCTTTCAGATGATGTATTTGAGTTTTGCAATATTTGAATCTATGATGGAGTTTTAAACAGTTAAACGAACGTATTTACCTGCAAAAGCGGCCATTTTGATGACGTCATCACAGGTGAACCCTTGACCTCAGAAAAAAAAAATTATATCTTTGTTAATAGATCTTTTAAAGCGCTTTCAGATGATATAGTTGAGTTTTGAAATATTTAAATATATGATGGAGTTTTAAGCAGTTAAACGAACGTATTTACCTGTAAAAGCGGCCATTTTGATGACGTCATCACGGAATGACCTTGACCTCCGATCAAGTGTCTCCCGGCGTTTTTTTGTCCTCCTATGTGAATTTAAGCCCCACATAAAATTTCAGACTGGTATCCGGAAGTGAAATATTTTTGCACTAACTCCACGGACTATTTGTTCTAAAAATGTTTAAATACACTTAGTGGAAAATTTGTTTATACCACTTATGACACAAAACACATTGTAGATTATTACACCTATCGGTATACAAAGCATATACTATGTGCTTTGTGCCATATATAGAACAAACAATTAAAACATCATTTTTGCACAATTTTAAGATTAATTTTTTTCTTCATTTTTCCTGAACTCAGGGCTATTTAAAAGGTAACAAATGATTTTTTTCATGAAAATATAAAAAATCGTGCAGTGAAGGGTTAAAATTTTACATTTTTGAACTAAGTTTCACTTAAGCATAAAAGAACAAATTGATCAATAGTGTTAAAAGTAGCTTTTTATATGAGTGAGTATTGTGATGATATACATATTTTTTTCTATACACTGTAAAAAAAAATCCGTTTATTTAACAGAAATCTTCCGTAATTTTTTAACAGACTCTCCGTTTTTTAACGGAATATCTCTGTAATTGCAACAGTTTTTAACCGTTTTTATAACAGGTTGATTTCATCACTTTACGGAGAAAATCTGTTAAAAAAACGGTTAAAAACTGTTGCAATTACAGAGATATTCCATTAAAAAACGGAGAGTCTGTTAAAAAATTACGGAAGATTTCTGTTAAATAAACGGAAAAAAACTGGCAGCCTAGGCTGGCAGTTTTTTTCCGTAAATTTGACGGATTTTTTTTTCCGTAAGTTTGATGGATTTTTTTTTTTTGCAGTGTACGATCCAGAAACAGGTGGATGCAAAAAAAAAGCAAATTTAATACACAACGAAGATTTTTTCCAATATCTCAGTTTTTAAGATAGGTTTAAAGGGGTTGTTGACATGCTGCCTGCCAGTCTGACATGCCCCCGAAATTACACAATAACCGAGTGACGCAAAACAAGCCATTCTCACAAACTTTTATAGTTTGGGTGTACGTAGCGCGTTGCGTCTGCTACCTTATGTTCCTGTGCGATTCTTGCTTCTTATGGCCCTCTAACAC
>JAXGGA010023784.1:0-12965 GCA_038373865.1 Uloborus plumipes | reverse complement strand
TTTTTTTTTTTTTTAAATTTTTTTAATATAAAAAATCGATTTAAATTAAAAAAAAATCAGATTGAAATAAAAAAAATCTGATTATTTTGATTTTTTCAAAAAAATCATTGATTTTTTTTCACATCCTGCATTTAGGATGTAAGGATTAATAAGTAGGGGAGAGTGGTAATGAATGGGCCACTTTTTGGTTTTGAATTTTTGTAAATTTTTCCAACACTTTATTTTAACTCTAAATTGGTGTTTTAGTTACTTTATTTATCTGGCTATCTAAAAAAGTCATAAAAGTTGGATTAGCACCTGTCTATAATGAATTATAATAGAAAATAAAAATTTGGAAATTTGGCCCATTCAACCCCACCTATTGGGTTGAATGGGCCATCGAAGGTAATGAATGGGCCACTAAATGAATTCAATGCAAACATGTGGATTTAATCTTTTATTTGCTGAATATGACAAAATAAATGTGGCACTTCACATTATGATACAAAATCATACTGATTTAAAATTATATCAACATCAAAACTGATGCAATTAAAATAAAACTGATTCATACCAATTGTAGCAGAAAAATGACTAAATAATGAGATTGTAAGAAATAAATAACATCAAATATATATAAAAAAATAACAGATAATACACACTATGATTTAACAAAATTTATATATTTCAAAAATAATATTAAAAATCACTTTCAAAAACTTCATCTTCATTTTCAAACTTGTCAAAATTCAAAAATTTTTTTTTTAAATTTACTAGACATTGGGAATAAGAAATATCTAACTTAAGTTATCAAGAAAGAAAATGAAATTGTACTGTGAGGAATATAATATGAAGGAGAGAGAGAGGGGGGGGGGGGGCTTTTTCAAGCCACGCACTGCGACCAGAGGTCTATTGTACTATAGGAATATAATATAGATCTGCAAATTATATTTAGAAGTTACTACAAACCTATTTTGACGACAGTAATCTTAATCTATCTATGACAGTCAGTTGTGTTTCATATTAATACGAAAATCCAAAGAAAAGGAAGAAAAGCAATATTTAGGTGGCCCATTCATTACCATGACATAGTGGCCCATTCAGCCCCACCTATACTTTTGGAATACATTTAGGTTTTTTGAGTACATTGAATTTAGATAACATCAAAATACATCTTAAGATTAGTTTATGGATATGGAAAGACTAGCTTATACATATGTATGCAGTGAAATACTTGGTACATTTTAGCTAGGAAATATTTTACTAAAAAGAGAAAAACTTACTTTTCAGTCAGATTCTCGACCATGCCACTCTAGTTTGAAAATGGCTCAGCGCAAACGAATGAAAATTGGATGAGTTTAGTAGAACAAATAGCTATGTCTATTGGTGGCATCAAAAAAAAATTCATGCAAATACTTTTTCATATTTTGTTAGTGGCCCATTCATCACCATGGCCCATTCATTACCACTCTCCCCTACTAAACATAAACAGTGGAACTTAATTATTTGTTGCTAAAGATTCAAAATTTTGAATCTTTAACAACAAATAATTATTTTAATGCATGCTCTGATAAATTAAGCACCCTTTTTTTTTTTGTGACTTGAAATCACTTAAGTAATCTAAATTAAGCAGTCATTAAATTACAACACACAAAAATTGCTATTTAATTTTTCATGGTTGAGAGCCAAGGAATCTGCCCCATTGGCCCTGCCCAACGCCCTCTTTTCGTCCCGTAAGACAAGGCGAGGAGTTAGTTCTTAATGCTTATTAGAATAATAAATGAATAATAATTATAAAAGTCAAATTTGTAGGAAAGGTTTTAAAATAGTAATAGTAAATAATAAATTCTTAAATAATTATATACAAATACAAAAGAAGACGAACAGCTACAGGCTCTATCCCCAGCTAGGCTGGTCTTAGTAAATTTCTCTGGTAAGTTGTACCAGGTGCTCACAACCAGAGGCGGACTGGCCGTAGAGGCCACCTGCCCGCGGGCAGATGCGCCCTCCAGCCTGTGCGCCCTTGCGCCCTCAACACGTGTGCGCCTTCGGTTTTTTGTTTAATTTTAAAGGTTTGAAAGTAACCCATAACAGTTTGAACAGTAACCCCCCCCCCCCCCACACACACAGCCCAGTGCTCCTTCAACTTTAGTAAATTACTTATTTTTTACTTTTTTCCCGTTTGGAACATGTAAAAAGTAGTAAATAAGCGTTATCAGAAGGCGGTTCTTATTGTACCCCAGAAGTGATAGGTGGTCTTTAAGGGGGATCTCATCCAAAGTTAGCGCCCTCCGGTCTGTGCGTCCTTGCGCCGTGAACAAAGCCACCTCCCCCCCTTTTTTTTAAATCTTAATGTTTGAAGCACGGAAAGCAATCTATAAAAGATTGAAGAAAATGGTTATACTCAATAATGTGCCTGTTATAATTAACTTATATTGATTGCATCGCAGACGTGATAGGAAGGAGGATCTTTGCCAAAAAAAAAAAAAATACAGCGCCTTCCAGGTTGTACGCCCTTGCGCCCTCGAACCTGTGCGCCTTCGTTTTTTCCACCTTACTTTCGGAGGGTATGAAACAAGGCAGTCCAGTCGGAGGGGGGGGGGGGTCTTAATCCAAAGTGAGCGCCCTCCGGCTTATGTATCATTGCACCCTCGAATCTAGTTGACTTGGCTGCCCCCTTCTTTTAATTCGAAGCGAATGAAATAGTCTATAAAAATTTGCTGCAGAAGATTATAATTAATAATGTGCTATAATTCGCTTTAATTCATTGCCCCCCCCCCACCGCCCCCAGAGGTGATAGGTAGTCTGGAAGGAGGACCTTTAATAAAAACAAGAAGTTCTGTCAAGAACTAAACGAGCCTACTTTCCCGTACATCGACATCGGCATTCTAGCATCTGATCATTATTCTCTTGATTATCTAAGACTAAAAATTATGTCAAACATACCTTTTTAGCACTTGAAGCTGATTTCTAAAAGCAAAATATACCCCTCTCATCAGATGAAATAGACACATAAAAAGTAAATAAATGAATAAATAAAGTTTTGTCGCACCTTTTAAAGAATGTAACTGTTACAGTTCTTCCGTAGAAAAATTCCTCAATTGTTTTCAAAAAAAAATTAAAAGTACAAAGTACATCAAAACACATTTTCTCAAAGAAAGAAAAAAAAAAGAAAAAAAAACTCGTCCGTTGATAAAATGTCTCGAATTTCACTTTTAATCCGTTGCCAGTTGTTAAATATAAATAAAGAATAAAATGCTCTCGTGAATGAAACATTTTTGTTACAAAAAAAAATCGTCTGCCAAAAATAATAATAATAATAATAATAAATTCAATAAAACAAATGAATAAATAAACAAAAAATCGTCTGCACAGTCAGTCATTTTTTTTCGGACTGTTTACTCAAAAGTTATTAGGGGTGACAGCTTGCTTGAGCGGTTCAATGTTGAACAAAAAATTGTTCAAATCGGAAATGTAAATACGGGAATGAAGTATCCTTGAAAAGTTCTTTCCAACAAAAAAAAATTTGTTCAAATCGGACTGTTCATTAAAAAGTTAGTATCGCGGGACCGGTTGTTTGAACGGCTCAAATTTGAACCAAAAATTGTTCAAATCAAAAAATCAAATATGGGAATGAGCTGTACTCGCCGAGATCTTTCCAACAAAAAAAAGTTTGTCCAAATCGGACTGTTCATTCAAAAGTTATTAGGGGGGGACAGACAGACCGACCGACCGACCGACCGACCGACCGACCGACACACAAATTCCCCATCTCAATACCCTACTTTCAAATTTTTAATTTTTCGATATTCATTTTACTTTTTTATTTTTTTCACTTGGCGATATTTTTTTTGACTTGGCGATATTTTTTAACTTGGCGATATTTTTTGGACTTGGCGATATTTTTTAGATGCATTAAGTTACTTTTAATACTTTTTTCGTCTTTCTTTTATTTTTAACGGGAAAGTAGGCTAAAAACCATCTTCCTCTGGGCTATGCATCTTTGCGCCTTCGAATCTGTGCTCCTTTGGAGTTTTTCTTTTTTTACTCGAATAAGCGCGTGAAGTACTTAATAAAAGTTTCAGAACAAGGTTTAAATGAATAGCGTAAAAAATAAACTTTGAATTCATAACACCTCAAAAGGGATATGTTGTAGTATGGTCTTAAACCAATGTGAGCGCTCTTATTTTTGTGCGTTTTCCTCTCTCTTTTGTGTGTGTGTGTCAAGTCAAAGTGCCAATCTACCTTGACTGAGGTTACGAATTCATGTGTGCTGATGTTGGTTAGAGAAATCGGTTGTCAAAAAATTCTTCAGGCAGGTATTTTTATGATGTCAGAAAGCTGCATGAGTAAGCAATTTAATTGTATTGCACTGCAAAACATATACTTCCGACAAAAATGTTTAGTTTTGCCTAAAATAAAATTAAATAATGATTTACTGAATATTGTGTTAGTTGATTGACTGGCTCCTTCCTATTTTCATGAGCATTTTAATAGAAAGCGGATCATCAAACCAGCAGTAAGTAAGTAAAAATACAGCGGATAATACCCTTAAACCGCTGAATCTATATATACGCACACCATAATTCTTTTTTTTTCGCACAACTTTTCGAAGGTAAACAATAAATTGAAAAAAACAATTTCTGTATTTTAAACACAACAGCTAAAATGTAACCATTTAGTGCAGGATGAAGCTCTATGATGAAGCCCTTTCATTTGTGAATAATGGTTAAAATGGTATTTTAATGCAATTTTTGTTAAGCACCAGAGGACAAAGAAATTGTAGCTAAGGAAGTAACTTTAATTTTTAATGAAAATAAACGCGTTTAAATTAGAGCGAGATGTATTACTGTGAACAGAAAGTTTTATTTATCGGTGTATTATTTTAAAGGATTTCATCTCTTTTAGCCTTAAATCAATTTAATAAAGATGATTTTATCTAGATTTTGCTTTTATTATTATTTACGCTTCATTGGAGACCCTGCATGAGAGTAAGTAAAAAATTTCCGTAAAACATTTCAGAATATAACCCGCTCGTATAAAATATAACTTTCATTGAGAAATGAGAGGAATAAACATCGTCATTGTTTATTACTATCTGTTTTCTTAGGCATTGCACGGTCTACCGTGAAAATAAAAGTTTTGCCAAAAGACGCATGTTCACCAATTAGGCTCAAATAAAAGAAAAAATTGTGTACAATTTCACGCCAACGTGAAGGAATAGCTATTTCAAAATTTAAATTGAGATCTTATCGGATTTTTTTAAACACACCTATTTCCCCCTCCATATGAAATTTCTGAGTATTGAAAAACCTTTGTGACAAATTTGGCAAAGATCCGACGGAAACTTATTGTTGTTATTTCCCCAATATAATCCTACAAAACTGGCTAACCAGGCAGTATGACTCAAAATTTAAATTAGATCTCTTAGGATTTTTTTTTTTTTGAGTTCCGATGTTCCGAAAATCTTCGATGTGAATTTCTGAGCAGCTATGGACTTTAGTACGAATTTGGTAAAGATCCGGCGCAAACTGTGGATTTGTATAAGAAGCATACTCACCCACACCCAAATATTCACACCCATTTATTATGCAGGTTTAACTTATAATTTAACTACGGTATACTCCCAATTATCCGCGCAATTGGGTGGCACGGGTATCGCGGATAACGAAAAAAGGCTAAAAATAAGTGATAAAAAGAAGATAAAAATTGTGTTTTGCTTAAAATTAATCGTATTGTGTATAAAAAGTGTTACGAACAATGAAGATAGGAACAGGATTACACATTTGTGAAGTTAAAAATGCAAGACAACGTGTCCAAAGGTACAAATAAAATGCTAAAAAAAGAGTTTGAAAACTAGCAAATAGCTATTTCGGGGCTATTACAAATGAAGCTCCATCATCAGTCTGCGAAAAGATGATGGTTTAACTGACTACAGTCAAGTGAACTCAAACCGAAAAAAGTGGGATTCACTTGACTGTGGTCAGTTGAACCATCACCATCCTCTTCTCGCACTGATGACGGGGCTTCCATTTGTAATAGCCCGAAATAGCTATTTGCTAGAGTTTTCAAAATCTTTTTTTAACATTTTATTTGTACTTTTGGACACGTTGTCTTGCATTTTTAACTTCATTAATAGTACAAAGTTTTCGACTGCTTTGCTTACAAATTACACATTTGTGTTGTAAGTTCTGAAGCACACACAATCTATAAAGGAATGCGACAAAGCACTCTTCTGCAACATATATTATACCAAACTTAATTTGCTGTAAAAAAAATCGAGACCTTTGCGGATAACTGCCGCAGAAAATGTGTGTGGAGGTGAGGGGGTGCTATTTTGAAGTGCGCCCTTTGGAAGTTAGGGTTAGCGCCCTCATGGGGGAGCCAGTCCGCCCCTGCTCACAACCCTACTAAATTAGTAATTTTTCCTCACCTCTAGGTTAGCCTGAGATTTAAATAGCTTTAAACAATGTCCCCTTGTTCTGCTTTCTAAACAAAAATTCAATAGATAAACTTCATTCATTTTGATAAAAATTAAACAACTGGATCATGTCTCCTCTGACTCTCCTACAATGTACCTCCGGTGCCACTATGCGAAATTTTGAGCGGGGGGACTGACAATGTCTGGTTATCTGAATATTAACTAAGTCTTATAACATTTTTTGCAATTACTTCTAACAATTATTTTTTATTTAACATTTAAAAGTTTTAATTTACTTAGTAGCTATTTGAGAACAGCCTTAGTGCCTAAGTTGTTAGAAAATAATAAAATTTTCTTGATTTTTTTATGCTTCTTTATTTACTTTATTAAAAAATTAGAAAATGCTTAATTAAATAATCAGATTTTTTTATTTGAATCTGATTTTTTTTTTTTAATTTAAATCGATTTTTTATATATATATATATATATATAAAAAAAGACTTCAGAAACTTTCGTAACTGATTAGTTATACTTATGAATATTAGTAAGCGTGAAATTGATATTGTTGAAAATTTCAAAACAAAATTTCATTTATTATGTCACCAAAAAAATTTCATAACATTCAATGCAAACGATTTCAATACAAGTGCATATGATTTAAATCATAAGTATAATACAAATGACATATAACACACTGAAAAACATAAAAACAGAAGGAAATAAATAAATTGGACATTGCTACATGTCTTTCAATTAATATGCTCTTTTATTTATTTGTTTTTACACTGAAAATATGATTTCGCGTAACTTTGAAAAACGTGTTAGCAGTTTCCTGCAAATTTCTCTTTTTCAACATTACTTCACTATCCTTTAAATTGAAAAGTGTTCTATGAGATAAAAATCAAAATATACACAACCAACAACCATCTTTTAGTGCAGTGCCTTTTAACTTCCTTATTAATTTCAAAAAAAAAAAAAATAAAATAATAATAATCCCGAATATAATTTAACAGGCTCCATTGACCAAAAATGTGAATAATTAGATTGAGTAAGGAGAGACAAAATGAATAGATAGAAGTATTAAAGTGAGAGAAAACCATAAGGGCAAAAATCAATTTTAGGAAGAAAAGTTATGCTGACTAAGCAAAAGGCAGAATTTATGAAAATAAAGAAATCAAGAAGATTTCTAGGCGAAAGTTGAAAAATGTTTTAAATCAATGATTTTTTTTAAAAAAT
Source organism: Uloborus plumipes (assembly GCA_038373865.1). NCBI lineage: Eukaryota > Metazoa > Arthropoda > Arachnida > Araneae > Uloboridae > Uloborus > Uloborus plumipes. The sequence continues at coordinate 5,329 of JAXGGA010023784.1, read as the reverse complement.
CATTTGATTTAAATCACTGGTTTAAATTAATTGATTTAAATCACTGACACCCTGCCAAACTGAATCAAGAAATAAAACCAAATTGTTATTCCATAATGTATTCGATAAAAAAAAAAGTACACAAGTCGAGAATAGCTTGTCTTTTTTTTCTTTTCTTTTTTTTAAATATAATTTTTGATTTTCAATGCACTTCAACTTTATTTTCCTTTATTTATTTATTTTTTTAAATCCTGGTGTGGTGATGAATTTTATTACGAAAGTTTTAAGTTACGAAAAAAAAAACAGAAAAATTAATTTTTTATTTTCAATTCCACTCGTTTTCGTAAAACATTGCATCTGGCATTCTTAATTATGCTTAATTTACTCCTTATTAAATTTTAAATTATTTTGTAGCAGACATATTCAAATCCACAATACGCGATTCAAAAGCTGTCTGCAAATCGCTTTCCGGTTGCGTTGTAGTCACGTGATATTTTGCGCCCTGCTGGATCCGATATTCCCGCCACCGGTATTGCTGCTTGGTTGAGTAAAGTTTCTGCCTGGTTTCAGAGTTAAATGCTGTTTGTGCGTCACCCAAATTTAGATGTTTTGTTCGGTCGTAAAAACTTGATTTTATAAATGATAGCAGTTTTGTAATTTTATTTAAATGCGTCTTGCACTTGTATGTATTGAGGGATTTACTCATGAGAAGTTGGGACTGTGATATAGACTTGAGCGATTTTCATCATGGATAAACGAAAACGAGAGGTAGATATTGTTGAGCTTTTACCTTTTACTTCCTTATAAAGTCAGTAATTAATTATTTGATGAAATGCTTCAAACTGTAAAGTTAATAATGATTTCTTTTGCTTTGCTCTTAATTAGAGCTACCTATTGTTATGTTTCAAAATGATTTTGTTTTATTTTCTCCCATGTCTTTAAGTCAAAGAATAATTGATTTCTTCATTTCTGAGTGCACAAATGCTTTTTCGTGAATTATATGTTTTTAATAAAAGTATATTTTGAACAATTTTAGATTTTAACTTTTAATTAAATTTCATAGATCAAGTTTACCCAGGAAAATGTTGTGGTTAAAATGGTTGGTCCTTTAAAAGATGAAGCTTCGTATGAAGGGACATTGATGATCGTTGAGGAAGTATGTAAATTTTCATTAAAAATAGTCAACCTTTTTGTTCATATGTTATGTATTATTTGTGTAGTTTTTAGACCTGTAACCAGTGATGACTTTCATGAGGTCAATAGATTGTGTGAGCATGTAATTAGAGTATTATTTATTTTTCATTCATTCGCTAAACCATTGCCTGTTTTTATTTTTTACTGAGCATCAGACAAATGGTAGATTGCTTAGTTCAAATTACGCTGCTTACAATTGTTTCAGTGAGAAAGGGTTGTGATGTCAAAACTCCAAAACTTCAAGCCTAATAGGGTAGATAGGCTCCAATAGTTGGCAAATAAATTCGAGTTTTCCAGGAGGGGGACCTGCTACAAATTAATCCTTTGGGCCAATCATAGGTCTTAATCACAATGAGACAGGAAATGGAAGCTTCAATGTGACAAGGCACCTGAGAATCTAGCTATCAAATCAGAATTTTTGGTTGCAAAATGCGACTAGCGATCGTTTATTTCTAATGTTTTCATGTAAACATGTTCATTTTTTAAAGCTTGTGAGAAGGAGGGCAACTGAACCCCGACCTCCGCTAAATGACCCGCCTGCCTAATAGTTATATGCAGTGACTGCTGCTTATGTGAATCACGTTTGGTCTAAACAGCTTTGATTTAATAGAATGGCTAGTTTAATAAAACTGGAGTTTGATCCGTTTTTGACAATTTGATTCATTAAAGCAGCTGATTCAATTAACCGTATAGCTGAAAACTGGGAAATTTGGTTAGTAGCCAGTGGCCAGTGGACTCAATTATATTAGTCTCCATTTTTTAAAGTTAGTCGCCACTTTTTAAAACTGCAACTAACGAAGAACTGTTAATACGTTTTGCGTTTTATATGTTTTTAAATGGGTTCCAGAAGCGTTCAATACATATTGATGTAAACCAACAAGTTGTATATTTATTTGTATGTTCCTTTATACAGTCCCTTTAAAATCGTATAAACGGTGCTTCACTTTATGTTTCAAATTTTTATGAATAACGAAAAAAAAGTATCAGAATATCGCTCACGTAAGAAAGGTGATACAACTCAAAAGCACAAAATTTTACAGAAGAGACAGAAAAGAATTTAAACTTTAAGTACAGCCTAAAACAAGGAAAAGTTCAGTTTTAGAGCATTAGTAACTGATTTTGCAAGCCATAGGGACCCTTATGATTTTTTTTTTTTTTGTAAACAACATCTCAAACTGTTATATATTTCTACATGAACCGCAAAATTTACCCATTTGCTCAGTCATAAATAAGATCAAGTCAAAAGTAATTAACCAGTTTCATACTCTATTCATTATACTTAACTAACATTTTTATATAGAACAAAAATGCATAGTTATACGTGTCTTCTCTATATATATTTGCTGATTTTCTGACTAAAAGAATGTACTGTATTTTCGGGTAGATAAGACGCACCACCGTATACGCCGCACTTCGCAAAATACCGGAGAAAAAAATGCGTTTCATCAGATACGCCGCATCAGCGTATAAGCCGCATAAAACTGTCACAAATTCAATCTGCGAGAACCTACACCTACGCTGTATACTGGTATGGACATCGTTCAAAAACAATGACAAAGAATTAGTAACATTGATTTGAAAACAGTGTTTCAATATTATAAATAAATAAAACATTGTAACATTTTGGCGATAACTGCAACTTATAGTAACCCTGTTCTGCTACAGTTGGTTTCTACTGCAACCCTACTTCCCATCCTCACGGCAAGGGCGGTGGGTGTTTTTTTTTAATTTGTTTTTCGGTTGGATTTGTTTTCGTTTATTAGACACTTAGGTACACGTTGGTTATGGTTGATGTTTTTTTTTTCTTAATTTATTCCACTTCCTTATCGGATCTAGGAGAATAAAATAACATCTGAATAAGCAGAAATGCTATCACCCTTTTCAAAATAGATCTTTTCAAGGGGGTTGCAGTTCTGGTTTTTGATGTCATACTCTAATTTGTTTCGTTTTTAAGCAATAACTAAACATAACGTGAACTTTGAAAAAAAAAAGACAAAAAAAAAAACTTTTATATCGTATAAGCCGCCAAGGTGTAGCCGCAGGAGTTAAAACTCAGCTTTTAAACGCGTATAAGCCGCGGCTTATCTACGCGAAAATACTGTATTTTATAATGATGAGTTTTAGTTAACAACTGGAAACATTTAAAAATAGAGTAAAAAATAATGCTAAAAACAGGAAACCAGAGTTAAATTGTTTATTTAAACACCTTTTAACGAAAAACGATGTTATTTTAAGTGACTCCTCTTCTTCAATATTGCGCTTTCCCCCACGTGATCGCTGAGCAGCCATTCCAAAGCAGGTGGCACGTGCAGAGTTCAAAGTGCAAATGACGAATGGCGGTTCCTGTTGTGGCTCAATTTCTCCCTCTAGCGATGGGGAGAAGAGGTGGGGAAAGAAATACATGGAAGTAGCGCCGAACAGGAGGGGGGAAATGTGGTTCGATTGGGAATGTTTAGAGTGACTGAGCAAGAGTGGCGACTGAGGGTGGGTGCCACATTTTTTAATCGCCACTTTTGCAACTTTAATCCCCATGTGGGGAGTGGCGACCGCTAATTTTCAGCTATAATTAACCGGCGTCCATTAACCCTACACTGCATGATTTTTTATTTTTCGTAGAAAAAAATATATGTGTTTGTAAATGTAATAAGAAAACATGGAAAAATATTTAAAAAAATTTAACTCTAAATTTTCACCCCTTTCTAATTAAAAATAGTTTCGTTGCCAAATGGCTACACCATGCATTCAACAGATAAAAATGATTGTAAATGATAGTCTTGAAATTAGTTCTTTTTTGTAAAAAAATAGAGGAGTTGAACATTTGGTACACTGTACTCTTGTAATCCTTTACATTTTGACATTTTACATTATTTTTTATATGTACTTGTACTTTCCGATGATCAATTCTGTCAAATCTGATGTCTTTTGGAGGCTCTCTCGCGCAAGCTTTCTTTCTTTTTTTTTGGTTTGTAACTAGTTCCTCTGTAGCTAATGGTCTCTTTTTAATACGCTTTTATTAATTTCACATGTGGGTTTGTTTGTATGTATGTATGTATGTATGTATGTAACTCTGAATAAAAGATAAAATTTACGTTCTTTGCAAATATAAAAGTAATATATTTAATATTATTTTTAATACTAAAGGCTAAACTGTATTGCATATTGATGTATTATAAGTACATGTAAACTTAAGTGCGGATATTCAGTAGTTTTGAAAATCAGAGGGATGATCACAGCGCATTCCAATGTAAAAGCGTATTTTTTAGTTTTTTTTTCAAAACTATATTTTAAAATTATTAATGACTTTACTTGTCCGTGTAAGCACAACGTTTGTGCTAACTGAAATCTAAAATGAACACGTTTTAAAGGCTTTTCCCTATTGATTTTTTGTTTGTTCACTCTGTTGAACATCAACTAAGCATTGATAATTGCGAGGTCTTATAAACGGTAGAACAGCCGAAAGTACCACTTTTGGGTCCGCATGATTATATTATACCTTCCAAAAAGAGAAAGAAGCTAGCGCGAAACATAAACAAAGCACATACTTCATGAACTATAGAGATGAATCGAAGTGTTCTCTGGATGCTTACTGCATAATGTTGCCAAATGGCTACAGACGTGTATTATGTCCTAGATTTTTTCCAAATAATTATTTTGATGTAAAACGCATCTTAAACGAAAGATAAATGTTTATTTTATTCATGTTATTTTTTTAAAAGACGAAGAAAAATATTTCATTGTAAAAAATAATTTCAAAACATGGTAGTTTGAGTGATTTTAAAAGCTATCCATATGGATTCATTTAAGAGCATGTAACAGACCAGTGCTGCCATGCATGGAGGATAAATGGTGATAATTGCTTTAAATATACCCAATACTTGCTTTTTATGCATTGAGTTGCCTTATGACTACATTCTGCTGTTCATAAGGAGGACAAATTGTCCATGTAGCCAATTGGCAACACCATGCAGTGTAGGGTTAAATATGTAAAGACTTTGGCCTAGTCAAAACTAACCTTTGAAGTAAGAGGATACTAATTCTCAATTTGGAGCTGCATTGCATGCTTTTTAGTTTTCAAATTTTTTAAAAATTCCTGCACTCATTGAATTTTTTAACTCAAAGTTGATTAAAGTTTCCTTCATTAACCATAAACTATTCT
>JAXGGA010023783.1:0-12965 GCA_038373865.1 Uloborus plumipes | reverse complement strand
GCTCTCATCTGGAACAGTTTCAGAATTTGTTGCTAGAATTGCTATTGATATATAAATATATATATATATATATATATATATATATATATATATATATATTATATATATATATATATATATATATATATATATATATATATATATATATATATATATAAATATATATATATATTTTTTTTTTTTCTAAAAGTAGTTTATGAAAATGAAATTCTAAAATGCAGCAACAACTTTCATCTCTCGTTGTCACGAAAATTATAAAAGAATACGACAGGGAGAATGTGTCAAAAATACACCAGGACTAAAACAGATCCAAAAGTTACACAGACCTTCTACCACATCCAAATAATATACACTGCAAAATCTAAGCTGCTACTTTCACAGTATAATACTGGCAGCAGAAGTTCCAGTTTAAAACTGTAAAAGCACAGTAATAAACTAAAATTAGCTATTTTACAGTTTATCACTAAAACTAGCAATTTTACAGTTTATTACTGTAAAATTAGCAATGTTACCATAAAATTAGCTGTATCATACTGTAAAAACAACAGTGTAATACTGGCAGCAGATGTTCCAGTTTAAGACTGTAAAATACATAGTAATAAACTGTGAAACTGGCAATTTTACAGTTGATTACTGTAGACTAGCATTTTTACAGTCTACTACTATAAAATTAGCAATTTTAGCTTATCTATTTAGCTATCTTAATTTAAGCAACATCTTTTCTTTTTACAGGGTAGGATATACCGGGGTATAATGGGACAGTTTTCACTTCGCTTGTTATAATTTTCTTTAATTTTAATTTGAAAGAAATTTTAATTGCAGAATATTATTATAGAATTCTTCTGCTATCAATGTAATTTTTTCCATATTTTTTCCTTAGGGCGCTTTTCCACTTATCGACACGATAGCGATAAATCGTACACGATTGTCGTCATCTGACATTGGAGCACGCAAAATGCATTAAAATATACTATGCGCTTTTCCATCTCCCGATTCCACGACGATTGTGTCGTCTCCGACCGAACGCTGTCGTTAGACGTCCCATTCGTGTCAGATGGCAGCCGTCTCGCCTTTAAAATCGGGACGACATTCATTCATTTGTTTACTTTCTTCGAATAAGCAACACATAGAAATGGCATTTAAATTGAACATTGCTGCATTAATAAAATATAAGCTTAAATTTGCAGATGATAAATAAAGAATGTATAGCGATAAAATAATTTTATTCATTTTACTTATTAATATTTTGTTTCACTTGTGTTGCTCAGACGATCTTTATTGCTGCAGAAAAGCTTAGATTTTCATTCTGATGTATGCGTTTCGTTCTTAGTGAACAAGGTAGGAATGAAAAAAATTTGTAAGTATCATGCATCCAATATCTTCTATTATTCTGTTTCCTCTTTTTGCGGAGGGTAAAGTAAATCTAACAGTCGTAGTCTGTTGAATTGAGGAGCTATAATAATATACATGCGAACACACCGGTGCTTCGAAATAAAATACGGTGGAAAATGACCGTTTCGGAGAAACGATATCGGTTGAGTGGAAATACAGTGTTGTACACGACGCGACACGGTACTTATCGTTGCAGTATTTCCGTCCGACTTCCGTCGTTGTCGTGTCGTCAAGTGGAAAAGCGCCCTTATTCCTTTCAAAATATTGATTCATTCCTTTTCAAAAAAAAAAATAAAAATAAATGATTTTAGAAAGGCTCTCAAGTAAAGACAAAGGGTACAGTGAGTTAAGGCATGGGGTACAGTGAGGCTATCCATTCTGTTTACAAAGGTAATTAAAATCAATATAAATACTTCTAAAATGATATAGCTTCAAAAAATAAATAACTGCATAAATAAATAAATAAAAGGAAAAATAAAAAAATGTGCAGGTAGTGGGGTGCAAATAATTTATTTATAATCTACTAATAAGTTTCTCGGAAAACTGCAGGAAGAAATCAATAGGTCTTTTATGAGTTTTCTGTTGCATTTAGTAAATAAAAAATCTTTTATTTGAGCTTCTACGGATGCCTATGGAAATGACTTTCTAAAAATAATTTTATTAAAATTATTCTGCAGATAGCTTATTTCTATTGAAAAAAATGTGTGGAATTTACCTAGATATTTTTTCAAATACTCACACAAAAACTGCGGTATAGAAAAATTTTACCACAAATTTTTGTACACGTTTTAAAACTGCTGGTGCAAAACAGTTCTATAAAATGTCTATCCGTTTTACATTGTTGCGTAAAAATGTTGTTGTGGTAAACTTATTGATACATGTACAAAAACAGTTTTACTGAGAGTAATTGTTGTAGTATTGAATAAAGTCTCTTTAAAACTTCCCATAGAAACTGCTTTCATCAAAATATTTTGACAGAAATTTTGCAGTTGTCTCTACAGAAAACTTGATCCTGCTTCTACATAATTGTATGAAAATATAATTATGGAGTTTCAATGTTTAATTATGTTCATTATTGTCAGAGACTGACGAAAACTCTCAAGTCCTAGGCACCTGGGGAAAAAATTAAGACAGAGGTAAACAAAATTATTTTTTAGAGTTTGAAGGAAATTAAACAAAACAAGGCTTGTGAAAGATTCTTGTTCAGAAAGAACTAGTCTCCAAGGTAGATTTTTAGGATTTGGAAAAATCAAGTTCTTTAGTAAATGAATAATTTAATCTCACTTCAAACATTCTGTTGTGCTGCCATCTATGCAACATACTTCTAAATAGAAACGTGAATCTAATTTCAAAAAACAAAGTTTGATAGCAAACTGGAAAGTTATTATATAATACAATTTATTAAATTTAAAATGAAGAACTAATTTAGATTACACTAATAACTAAAAATCTATGTTAAAAAATAAATAAATAAATAGAAATAACCGGCAAGATAAAAACAAATCTTCCGAAATATTATTCAATTTCTCAAAAAATAAATACTTGTTTTACAACGTATTAAATACTTTTCAAAAGGCAACAAGAAAGGAGTTGGTAACCAAATTATGGAAAATATACTCGTTGAATTTTGTCCTTCTAGAGCAGCTGAAGAGTTCGATTATCCCTTATACTTAAATTCAAACCAAAAAGTTTACATAACATACAAAATATAACCTCTTCTGTTTTTTATAATTGACAGAACATCAAAATCTTAGAAAACAAGGGATTTTTTTTCCATATTTTTTAAACCAAAGTTTCCCAAAGTGTGGTCCGCGGACCCCCGAGGGTCCGCAACCTAATTCCAGGGGGTCCTGCAAAAGATCATAATTAGTGTAAAAGATCCTATTGTAGTGTGTACTTTAGGTTAAATTTCACAGAAAAACTTCACTAATATAGAAAAAGTAATAAATGCTAACCTTGAAACACTTCTTTGAGAAATATTGCTTGAATTCGTGGAAAAAAAAAAAAAGTTTTCGCTTTTTTTTTTTTTTTTAATAAGCTCGGTGACGAAGAAAAAAAATCTATGAAGCCCAAGAATATTCAAAATCAAACACTGATGAAATGTGACATAATCAATGCAAAATAGCATAACAGACTTATGTACATTTTAATTTTAGGGGGTTACCCACTTGCCCGAACCATTCCTGATTCGAACATCCCTCTAGCTCAAAGCTTTCATTTGGCCCCAAGCGCTCAAAGCTTTTTGGCCGGTTCCTTGGGCCTTCAAATTATTGAGACTCTACTGCAATGTACATTTTGTAGAAATGTAATCAAATACTTTCAAAATCTGACTCATATTTTAAGAATAAAAACGATCCCCTCCCCCTCCATTAATGTTGTTTTTGTTATGTGTGAAAACCTTTTTATATTTTCCGACTGCCCTAACTGTCATACAGTACGTTCCCGATTATAAGCGGAATTGGGTGGCACGGGTATCGCGCATAATCCGAAAAAAGCATAAAACAAGGTGTAAAGAAGATTTAGAAAAAAAAGTTTTTTGCATGAAAATAATTGCATGACACTTAAAACATGATGTGTACAAACAGTAACGAAAGGTACATAAAAAATTATTTGTGTTTAAGGTTCTCAAGCGTATACAATCTGTAAAGGAAAGGAGTGGTATTTACGATAACGCCCAAGTAAAATAATTTACTGAATGAAGTACACCGCACTCTTGTTTAAGAAATGTTGAGAAAAACAAAATTTAAATTCGTGCTTTTTCGAAAAAATCTGTTGTTGTTAATCTATGTCTGTTGTCGGTGTTTGTTTCTTTCCCGCGACCCTCACGGATAACCCGCTTTCGGATAATCGAGAGTTTGCTGCACTAACAGTATGACATATAACTTCCATGAAGCCAATCTTGATATTTTATAGAAATAAGTTCGAATGTGATTTTCTATTTATTTAGTTATCATTTTATCAATTTTTTAATATCTTTCCCACAAATACATATCCAGTCTTTTAAAGCACAGGACATATTTCTTCAGGGTCTTCAGTGCTCCATGCAGATTCGTCGCTAAGCTTGTGCTCTAAATCTAAGTGATTGACAGGAGGCAGTCCCAACACGCACCTGAAGAGATTCTCGATGCAGGAGCGCTGTCTTGCCAGGGCGTTCACAACAGGAGCACCTCTTGGAACCAAAGGAGATTTGCAGAGGTAACTCAAGATGGACAAGACGGAATTGAAGGACTGGAAGGAAGTGGAGTTGTTGCTGAGGACCCTGAAGGATACTCTTTGGCAGAGTTCGGTGAGGACGATTAGGTCCAGGATCAGTGGAGAGGCCAAGAGGGAATCTTCACAGGTGTTGTGGACGACGATTGTGTTCTGGCCGTTCATCATGATCTCAGAGGTGTACTCGTCCAATGCCCTCTTGCTGTCACCAACGTAAGGGACATATTTGATTACGACCTATTATAAAAAAAATATCTTAAACACAACTTTCTTCCAATGTATTAATTTTAATAACAATAAGAGTACGCGTTCAACAATTGACTCTTATATATATTTTTAAAAAATAGATGTTTTAAATTTTAAATTCCTCCTCGTTTAGTTGTCGCTGCCAACGTGAAGAAATTGCAATGTAATGTAAACAAATAATCAAACACATTGTCTAAAGTTTTTGTTTTTAACTCTCTCACGCATCTGCTGACAACTGGCAACATAATAAATAGCTTGAATACGACCAGATGTGATGTTGAATGTTAAAAAATGAATTATAATGACTTAATTAGGATTTAACGCAAGGAAAGAAAATAGTCCTTAAATTGCTAACAATCAAATGTTCTTTTAAATGTGGAATCCATTTTTGGAACAAAGGAGGAATTTTTAAAAAATAGACAATTTGTATGCCTTAATAGGATATCTCCCCAAAAACAACAGTGTTGTAAAAAAATCCCCCGCCAAGAAAACCTTAAATACTCAGCCTTAAAAAGTTATGATATCGAGTTTTCCGCCAAGTTTGTGCCAAACTACAACTAACCTGTATGTATTGTTCTTTTAAATTGTTTTCAGTCCTGCCAGGCGGGAAGCTTTGTCTTGTGAGGTGGTTGCTTAATGAGTAAAAACTTCCCGCCTGGCAGGACTGAAAACAATTTAAAAGAACAATACATACAGGTTAGTTGTAGTTTGGCACAAACTTGGCGGAAAATTCGATATCATAACTTTTTAAGGCTGAGTATTTAAGGTTTTCTTGGCAGGGGATTTTTTTACAACACTGTTGTTTTTGGGGAGATATCACATGTTTTTGCATTAATATTATTTCTTTGCCTGAATTTTTTCTCTTCAAAATTTACTTTGCATATTTTTTTTTTTTTCGCTTCAACATTTTTCTTGGCGGTCCGACATATGTGGTTTTCTTGGCGGCATACATTTGGTGCAAAAGTTCAAGGATCTTCTTCAGTCTAGGATAAATTTGAAATCAATCACAATGTACCACCCGAACCGACGCAAAACAAAGCTAGTTGCTAAAAATACTACGATTAAATTAAAAGTTAAAAAAAAAACCCCAACCCTTACTGCCGATCTCATATTAAAATGAACTAAATTGAAGATCCCTTTTAAAAGCCTTATGCAATAAAATCAATTACAAATATTTTATTTGTTAACAAATAGAAACTGGCAACAGATGAAATTATAAATCATTGAGTTTTCTTTCCTCGTCGCCCAACAATGACAACATAAATGCTCAGATGTTGAACAGAGCTAGTAGATAGAAATCGGACCAATTTTAAGCATTAATAACTCCGGGGTGCGATGACCCCGGGGGGGGTAAATTTTGGGAAAACGTCCTCAATGTCTCATCGAGAATATTCATACCCAAAATCAACACTAAAGACCCCCGGGGAGAAAAGATAAGGGAAAATAAAAACGAGGGGGGAGGGGGTGGGGGTCGAAAAACCCCCTATGCCGAGCTTTGGGACAAAATAAATGTGGGTGCAAAAGCAGAGCTCAATCCGAGTTACCGTTTAGTCTGGATCCCTGTCAAACAATTTTTAAAAAGTGCGAAAAATCGCGATTTTATAACCTTTATCACCCCTTCCCCTGAGGGTCCTGGATGTTTTGCTTTAGTATGTGCCGTCAGGGGCCGCTGGAGATTGAGTATACCAAAAAAGAACTCTAGGGATCTTTATGGGGCTGAGATACAGAGGGGTGAAAACCCCGATTTGGTTACTCGCGTAAACAGTCCTTAGTCGCTCTTTTACATTTTTCTTGGCGACGGAAATTTCTTGGCGGCTTGTATTTAGTTTTCTTGGCGGGGCGGGACGCTCCCGCGTCCCGTGATACTACCAGAAATAAAGTGGGTGGAGTTTCAAGAATTAATTTACTGGTGACTGGTGGAGTTTCAATTATAGTCGGTATGAGTTGCCATAATCACAATGACACAAATCACTTTTTGGCCATTCATGGCTTGCTAATTAAAGTGTGCCATGTAAAAGTTTGGAAGGAATACTCACACAGTGGTCGGGTTTTTCACCAGGTTCAAACAGGACTGGATTGGAGGCCACCATGTCATCAACAACGTTGCTTTTCGAGATCTCTTTGGACCGGAACTGTTGGGGGGCCGACAGGTTCTTCCCATCGTTGTTTCCCAGGTGGTTGTAGCTGACGATAGACACCGGCTTGATTCCGGCACCGATCAGGAAATCCACCAGGACAGACTTGAACTTGGTCTGTCCGGACTTGAAATCGTCCCCGCCGATCATGACGTTGTCCTTTTCTGCCAGTTCGATCACTCCAGGAACGAAAGTATTCTGTGGCGATCCGTTTATGTACGCACACTGTGAGAATGGTTGTAAAGTCACAATAAATTAGCTGAAAATAACTCAGTTTTTTAAAGTGAAATATCTCTTACTTTGATTCTCCATGAAATTTTGTTTCACTTCCTGTGCTATTGTAGTACTTTGTGGTGATCAGTAAATGTACGCACAATGAAAAAGTGGTAAAAATAACGTTATCTAAGATACAAGTTCAATGCTTTTGAAAATAATAGTTGTTATTGTGTTTCAAATATTAATAGAAAGTTCAGATTTTTCTTGATTTTTGAATGTGCTATATAATCTTTTACCCTGTGTACGTTGTGAGAAGAAAAAATACTTTCCAAGCTAATATTGACAATTTAATGATTTCAGAAAAGAGAAATGCTCTGTTTAAGTCTAGGGGTTAATCAACCCTAAATTGTTTTAAATAGTCCTCCAAAAGTTTAATGAAGATGTCTACTTTCGAATTCATCTATTCATTTGTGCAGAGTTTGAAGAATTTCTTGTGGTTATTGAATATTCTACACACTATACATTCTCTTAGCGAGAGGAAAAGATTTTCCAAACAAAGATTGACGAATTAAAAGTTTCAGAAAAATGATATATTTTGTTTCAAATAGTTAAAAGTTAGTTTTTCGATTACTTTTCACGGTTTCATAACAAAAAACCCAAAAGAAAGGGAAGGTTCTAAATAAGTTAAAACATTGAAATTCTGTTTGTTTGGATGTCATTGACATTAAAATTTCCTCAGTTATAATAAAAAGGCTTTTTCTAACCAGGTAACTTTTTTTAGTAAGAAAAAAAGGTCAATTCCCTCTTCTCTAATGTTCTCACGTCCAGTTCAGAAGAAAAATCTACATCTCTCGCCTTGCATCATTTATCAAGATATGACCGAAACGATGTTTACTTTCAAAGCGGTAACGAGTTGTCCAGTTGTTAAACTAAAAGACAAAATTAGGGGTTTGCGAAAATAAACCTAGGCAGTTCTGTTGACTTTAAAGCAGTTAGATCAATGTCTGTTAGTTCAGTCAGGTGTATTATTAAAAGGTGTTTTGTTGTTTCCTTTGTGTTCTCAATTACTATGCGAAAGATAGTATTACCAACATGAATGAAGAAATGATGATCAGTAAAACACGGAGTTACACATGGTTGCGTATACAAACAAAATGTAATTTAACCACTGAGTTTTATTCTGTTTTGCCCGAACACATTTCGAGTGTCTCTGAGGGGGAAAAATCTGATTTAGTACTTGAATGCCGTTGCGGCAAAGCATTTTTGTTTGCTATTCCGTTGATTTCCTGTTAGTTATCTAGCTTTTAGTTCGCAGTGTGATCTGTAAAATGTCCATAGTTTTCCTGTAAAAGTATTGTTCCGAAAACTATATAAACTAGTTTCAGTGTATATTAAATTGATTTGAGAACAAGCGAAAACTTGGTACAGTAGTACCTCCTTTAAGAAGTACTACTGTACAAAGTTCACCCATATTGTCACCCATATTATTTAGAGAAAATTTAAATATTTTGAAATTGTGTATCTATTCTGAACCACGATAATCATTTTAAAATGAAGTGCGGCCTAGGGGTATAAAAAAGTTGGGCCTCACTGATGTACTTAATAAAAAATTATGTAAAGAATAAAAATATATATTTACCCTTTCCCCCAACAATTACTTACATTCTCCAAAATACTGGCAATAGCATATATTGTAGAGGGCGAAATTTCGGGGACATCATCTTCGACGGATTTCAACAAGTTTTCAGCAGTGTCATTCACGCCTTCTTTGACGTCACAAAACCGTTCCGTGTTGGCAGTCCACAAAATAATCACTTTCTCAACTTCATTCTGTTCTTTGAACTCTCTTATTTGTCTGCGGATCTAAAAGAAAGTTAAATTTATCTTTTAGAAACACTGTTAAAGCTACAGGTTGCACAAGGCACCTTTAAGGGTACCATTTGGCTCTTTAGGGTATCATGGAGCCAAATGGCATCTTCAAGGGTGTCATAGGGAGTCAAGTGGCACCCCTCAGGGGGTGTCGCTGGTGCTACAACGTTTCACCCTTAAAGGTACCTTGTGCAACCTGTAGTTTTAACAGTGAAGATAAATAATTAAGTCAGGGGCAGATCAGGAGGTCAGACATAAGGGTCATAAGCCCCCTCCCCTTAAAGTGACCAATATTGCATGGTTATCAACATTGATAGATGAAAATGATACTTATGAGTAAAATTAGTCAGACTTTATATGAATAAATTCAACAGCAAAAAATGGAGTGTAAAAGGAATGTTTAAAATGTATGTGAATATTTCTTAAGTTAAGATTCTGCACTTAAAACAACGGGTTGCATATGACACGTTTTAGGATTAAACGATGTAGCACCAGCGGCACTTCCTACGACAACCCATGGGTTCTCCATTGTACCTCGAGGGGCCATAGGGAGCCGAATCGCACTATTAAGGGTCCCACAGGGAGTCAAGTGGCACACTGCAGGGGGTGCCACTGGTGCAACATCGTTTCACTTTAAAAGGTGCCATGTGCATGCAACCCGCCACTTTAACAGTATAGAGAAAAGAAATCTGAATTCAGCGTTCGGAAATCCAGCAGGACATCAAATATGGAAATTGATATTACTAATTTTACTTTTTCGGATTTAAAAAAAAGAAAAGCTTTTATTGCTTCGAAAAACAATGTCTTGAAAGTGGTTTCGTTTTGCTTATAGGGGATGACAAACAATATTTGCAGCCGGTGAAAACAAAAGCAGTTCAGAAATCGTGAACATTTTACCTTATTAGTAGGGAAATAAATTTTAAAAAGAAAGAAAATGAATTTTCATAGGAAAGAATATACACTTCTCATATTTGTGCATGAAAAGGTTTTCATTTTGCGATCGCGTTAATGTTTCATCGGTAGAATTTTTCAAACTTCTAACAACTGAAAAATTCTCTTTCAAAGGGAAGCCCCAGATCAAACCGCTTATTTGTCCTCGAATATGTAGTTCTACATACACATTTTCTAGAAATGACGAATAGAATTTTTCAAAAATTCAAGAAATACAAAATGTAAAAAACGTGTCTTTCTGTAGACTTGAGCCACCAGCCTTTCGGTTTACAGCGCTCCCAAAAAAAGTTAAACGACGTAAAATAAACAAAGCTCTGGGAATGCGCATCGAAGGTACTGTCTGATTTTCTTAGGTAAAACTTTCCGCGTATTTATGCATGCATCAAGTCTTCTCTGATCTTGTGAAAATAGGGATGATAGGTAAGATAATAATGAGGGGAAGAATAATAAGAAGCATTTTGAGCCGTATCAAGCCACGTAAAACGATGCTAATTTCTAATACATAGTTTAGTTGAATGTGCCAAAAGGAAAGCAAAAATGCAAGTTTTAAATTGAAAACTTCGGGAAGTTCTAACTCACAACCCATCACCCCTTTTTTAAGTGGAATGGTCCGCGAGTGCTAGGCGCGGCTTTCAAGAACGGACAGTAGCAGGTAAAACACTTTTTTTACGTAGTTCCTTCAGTCTGCATAACATTCCAAAAGAAACGTAGTTTCAAAAATAACGAACAGTTCACAGACATTTCATTTATCATGTATTTCCCTTCATATGTCAAAAGAACATTTATGTATTTACCATATCCATTTGCTGTTGTTTAGTGCCATTGATAACGTTGTCGGCCCTCTCTTCTTGGTTGGCTGCAATGAAGTCTTTGTCATAAATGGCGGGCAGGGGCACCATCTTCTCCATCATGGGCTTCAGTTGTCTTTGAAGGTCAATATCGATGACCTTTGCTTGTTCCATTGCTTCTGCGAGGTTTCGTGAAGATATATCCCATCCACCAAATATTATGTCATTAGGGTTCACTAGAGGCAAGACGTCCTTAAATGGGATGTGGACTTCTCCTGATGCCTCTGAAGTACCAACGCACATAGTTCCTGCTTGTATAAGGGATCCAAAATAATTTGGTTTCTGGAGAAAAAAGAGTTCCAATTAATATTTATAATATTACTTAAGTTATACAGTGTTAGACAAATGAAGGGTTTGAGAGATGAAAAGAAATGTGAGACAAAACAGAAATTGCGAGTAATTAAAGTGAAAAGTGTTATTGTTGCTGTTGTTGCAGTTTTTTTTTTTTTTTCTGGTTTTGTCGTTAGTGTGCGTATGATATTGGTCTAATGACATCTACTTTTTGATGTACCAAGTTTCATTCTCTTACCTGTATCCATTGCTTACCATTGTCCAGAGTGTTTATTTTTTAAAATGTATATAAATGTATAACATAGCCCCTTCATCCTCCAAATCCTTCAAGTATGTCCTTGTATTTAAATTAATGTCATTGTATTTTATATTTAAAATTGATATCCGAGAAGCAAATGAATCAAGAAAAAATCGATCAAACTTGATTTTGATCAGTTTTGAACTGCTCATTGCATCAAATATCGCAGCCTACTCTTAAACGTAGCAATGTAAGCACTTAGTAGCAAAATTGACCTGATAGCAGCTAAGAGTACTGCGTTATATTTTAGTTTAAATCCTTAAAATTTCCTGGAATCACAAAATACCTTTAACATTTTCAAAGATTTTGTCATTATATTCAATACTAGCAAGCACACTTCGGCGTGTTGTTTTCTCTGCAGTAGCGATATCCCTGCAATAAAACGATATTTACAGAGAATTGGATTCGATTAAAATGACTGGATTCTGCTAAAATTGGCCTCTATGGAACTAGTTTCGGTGACATTTCAATGAAATATCTGTACCTCAGAACCAGACTAACGTAAGTCCATTTTCGTTATTTTTCAGTAGAGGGGAAAAACAATGTATTCGACAATCGTTTTTCCCCTCTACCGAAAAATGACGAAAATGGACTTACGTTAGTCTGGTTCTGAGGTACAGATATAATGGGTCCTATTTGTAGTTAATTGTTATGTGTTAGAACTGTTCCGTTCTTGCTCCAAGCGCATGTAATAACCAAAACGCATTTTGAGATTTTAACTTTAATTCAAATAATATTTGGTTCTGATAAGAAAACGATACTTGTATTAAAATAGACTTAAGTTTTAAAATAATGCATTGAATTACTGAGGAGCTATATCGTTCTTCTTCTGAAATGTATATAAACCACTGAAGAACACAAAATCCCAAAACATGGAGCTGATGCTCTTTTTTGAACTTCTGACTTCAAATTCTAGTGCAGTTTTAGCATTTGCATGACTTATCATAAAGCTCGTATACATCCAACCTATCTAACAATGCCAAATTACTAGTCATTGAAATAACAGTCTTAATTTTGGATTTCTTATCAAATTGGCTCTCTCGTTAGCATTTTCTAGCACTGTCTGATTTTTTTAGGTAAGACCTTCCGCGTATTTACGCATGCGTCAGGTCTTTTCTGATTTTACCAAAATAGGGGTGACAGGTAAGGGTTGAGGGTGAATGAGGAGAAGAATAATAAGAAGCATTTTGAGCCGCATAGTAGCAACGTAGAACGACGCTAATTTCAAATACATAGTTTAGTTGAATATGTCAAAAGGATATAGCAAATGCAAGTTTTAAATTGAAAACTTCTAAAAGTTCCCACGCACAACCCATCCCCCCTTTTTGAAGTGGAATGGTTCGCGAGTGCTAGAAGCGGTTTTCAAGGACGGACAGTAAGGACTTGGTTTGAGTAGATAACTTGATAAACGTATGTGATGCTTAAAAAATTAAATTGCAGCTAAAACAAAAAGCTATGCAGTTACTAGTAAAAATCCTCATCAAAGCGCGTAAATAAATGAATTACCTG
>JAXGGA010023782.1:0-12965 GCA_038373865.1 Uloborus plumipes | reverse complement strand
CAAACGGTGGACTTTTGTGCACCCAAAAAGGTGGGTTATAGTCCTGTAATCCGCTGAAGAGGCTAGCTTGTACAGGGCAATAGCGATCTTTTTACCGCCAATCATCGCCAAAATGTGTCGTTTAAAGTTTGCACGTTTACCTCTTGAAAACAGTAAACTGCATAAAAGATCACAGTCACAGTTAATCAGAGCTACAGCCGAGGCATTTAAATCTTCGCAATTACAGTTACAGTTAATTTGCCGTTCCACTCGAAGTAGCGGTTTACAGTTAAGCTTTAAGTGCGTTCTCCAGTGCAAACAGCATTCAAAATAAGTGCGCTTAACTCGTAAGTGCATTGATGGATTGAGTGCACTTATTTCGCAGTGCAAACGGGGTATTTGGATCCATTCATTAACTTTCACTTTCAAATTCTCATTGTTGCAGAGCTAGGGTTACCAGAGTAAAGTTTCGGACATTGCCAAGCTTTACCAAATCCACGTGGCGCTAATCATTTCTCATAGTGAAAATTAGCAAAACGCGATACTTGCCAGTAAAGACAACCATTCATCAACCGTCTAAAAAGACATACCACGCGCTGGATCCAAAGTGGTGAAACTTAATCTTGATGCGTCGGCTCATCTATATTATATCATATATATATAGGGGCTTTACCTGACCTATGTTAATCTGCTGCAAGTGATAGCAGTTGATCTATTTCAGCCTTTGCTTGAAATTTCAAACATGGATTATAAAATTCCAGGTCTACTTTTCGACGTCGTAACCTTTCAAAAGCTGCTTCAATGCTGTCAGTATATTTTGTAACACGGTATGCTTGTGAAATAAGAGCCAACTTTGCTTTCTTTATACGTAATAAGACATGAACTTTGTAGTTTTATTAATCGCATCCTGCATTTCAGCAACCGCAACGTTTTTCCTTCCAGAAAACTTTCGCACAGGTACAATTTCTCCAGGGCATTACCTTATTTTTATGTTCAGATGACTCAACCCCATTGAAAAGGAATGGTAAATTAAATTTTCTAACAAAAATTCAGATAAATGATAAGTGCGAAATTAAAAGGTTGGCATTTTCTTAGTTAATTACTGCTCAAACTGGGACAGTTAACTTTCTTGCGCTCGCAAGTTTTCAACACAGGTACCTTAACATGACATTTTTTTTACATATTTTGTTCATTAATTAGCTTTCGCGGCGGTATTACCATACCGTGGTTGCTTGGCGAAACTATTAGTAAACAGTGGTGTTGATAATTGTTCTACCTTAAAAAAAACTATATATATATATCTATATCTATAAAAATGAGTGTATGTATATATACTTGTTCTCTATACAAATCCACAGTTTGCGTCAGATTTTCATCAAACTTGACACAGAGGTTCCTTGATGCCCTAGAATTCTCATAGGCGGGGTCTTGAAATTTTAAAAAATCTAAAAAGCTCAAATTTAAATTTTTTGTCAAAAAATGACCCTTTTATAGGAATCTAGCCTATTTATATTGTAATCAAGATAGGCCTTTTAGCATTCAAATTGATGAAATTTAAGATTTTTAAATATGAGTATTTTCCAACAATGATTACGATTAAAGTAATGAATTTTCAATTTAAGGCTCACCTATTTCCTTTTAGCATTGAAATAAGTAAAAAACAATCATAATTCATGTGGACTTTATAAAAAGAACCACGGATTTGAATTTCAAATTTGCAATGCGACGACAGTTGCGTCTGTAATGGAGATAAGCCTTCAGAACGAGAAATAGATTTATTTCTGAGTTATAATAATTTTTACTTTAGGTGCGAACAATTAATAGAGAAAAGTTAATATTTTAAATTTGGCGGGTGAAATTGATGCAATTTTTTAATTTTTTCACTTCCATGTGCATATATTTCATGCCACTGGACGCGGCAAAGCACAGACAACATTTATCTTTAATTTTCACCTTTTGATAAGACTATTTTTCTGTAAACGTTTAACTTTCTGTAATATTTTAGTTTTTTTCAAAGTTTGTACATAAGAGACAAATTAATGCAAATTATTTTATACCCATATGAATAGAACTCTTTCAAACTTTTTTTCCCTGAATGCTATGTTGTATTAATAAGCACCCTGGCAACGCCGGGTATTAAGCTAGTATATATATATATATATATATATATATATATATATATATATATATATATATATATATATATATATATATATATATATATATTATTTTATTTTTTTGCAGATTATTTTACATTTTAACGTTACTTTGAATGGTTCTTTAAGGCCCATCTTATTTATTTGGCAGAACTTATATGTCTTAATGGAACTTTTGATTGACAGTGGGCCCAAAATTTCTGAATTTATGTTAACTCTCCACGACTACGTTGCCGTCACTCTACCATAACCGACAATCAAAAGTTATGCTAGTTTTAATTCACACCAAATTATCGATTAGTGAATATCTAGTTACAGGGGAAGATAGCAATAAGTGCAATAGAAAATTGTTTCAATTGTAGGCAAAGTGGTGTCGGATCTAGGGAAGAGCAAGGTAACTTCTGGGGTCTACAAATCCCCCTATTTCTGCCTTTTTATTAAAACTTGGTTTAAAACTTGAAGGAAGATGGTAAGATGGTTTGGTTCAAAATGTTGCCTGGTCATGGAAAAATCGAAGATGGGCCACTAAGTATGTGTGCTCCTCCCCTCTCCTCAAAAATTACAAAAGTCACACGATTTTTGGTTAAGTAGCAAGAGCTGCCTGACTGAACCATTAAGGCTTGATTACCACACTTATTGAAAGCGAAAACTTTGGATATAGTGGCGTTTCAAATACATATTCTTTTGTGGCTACGGAAAAATAAATAACATAGCCGTTAAATTTCGTCCAGACTTCATCACACAAAAAATATTAGAATGTGATATAAACCTTGTTCTCGAAACCAAACGTTTTATTACTTGATTAAACTAACATTAGAACAATAATCAAATTCTGATCAATCTCTACTAATAATAAAGCTGAAGGTGGTTCTGTCTGTCCTTCTGTCTGTCTGTTACGCGCGTAGCGCCAAAACCGTTCGGTCGATTTTCATGCCACTTGGCACAAAATTAGTTTGTAGCATGTAGTTTTGCACCTCGAAGCGATTTTTCGAAAATTCCATTTCGTTCTTTTTCTATTCGAATTCTTAGCGGAAATTCGATAAAATAGAGAAGAAATATTTCACACACATTTTCAAGTCTTATGTCATTCGAAAGCTTGGAATTTTCTGCACAAAATGAAGTTTTTTCGAAGTTTCTACGATCATCAGGAGAGCTGTAACAATTGTTTTTAGAATCCCGAAATTCAAGGCTTACCTTCAGTAAAGCAAGCCAAACGATTCTAAAATGGTTCAGCTCGATAATAAAATTTGTTTGAAAAGAGAGATGAAAAGAATTATTTTATCAACGGAAATCAACTTTTCATGTTGTTACTATGGTTACGTGTTCATACTTATTTTTGTTTCGTTCTTTTTCCAGGGTTGCCAGACGTAGTATTTTTGATTCTACGGTAGTATTTTTTCGGCCCAAATAAGGAGCGTAGTATTTTTCTGGCAACCCTGTTTCCAATATAATAATGACTTAATTAAAAGATTTGGCGGATTTTTTTTTTTCCATTTTCATAGATTTCGCATTTCAGCAACATTGATTTTGGCAACGTTTGGAAACAGTAGTATTTTGTAATATTTTTTTTAGAGGAGGTATAGTATTTTTTGTTCCAATTCTCTGGCAACCCTGTCTTTTTCCCGGTGAAGATGCTTTGGGACCCTGCTTGGCGCGTTTTCAAAAAGTCAACTACGCAAAATAGCTAGGGTTACCACGCTTGGCGCGCCTATCGTTCAAAAGGGTACCTAAAGCACAGATTAACGAAATATCGTATCAATTTCGATATTGCATCGTTTTTTTTAAGTGTTTAGTTTCGGATAATAATGTTTTTTAAGCTGGGAAAGAAAACTTTCTTCTTCTTTTAAACTTTGGTAAGATTTCTGTTGGTTTCTGTTATCAACAAAACTGATCTTATATTCTCTTTTGGCTTATTTTTGTCCATCTCCCTTGGGGTTGCATTCGAATGTTCTAAGGGGGTGTTTTACCCCATTTATCGGGTAAATCAGTGTTTTCAATGCAAGGTGATATGAATTGGTTAACAAAAGTGATATGAATTGGCGCGACCACTTGGCGATATATCGCCAAGCTTTTGATCGCCAAATATTTGACGCCAAATTGGCGAATTTTTTTTTTTTTTTTTTTTTTTGATTTAGGTTCAATTTGGCGCTGTTGGCGATATTTTGCGAAAAATCCACTGAATGATGTTAAAAACGACGATCTTTAGGAGATTAATCATTGTAAAATATTTTTTTGCATTGTTTCGTAGCAAACTAGGGCTACAAATGTTTGAATTGTTATCTTGCTCATTCCAAGCACTATTTTAGCACTTAAGGCATCTACTAAGAAATTTACACGTAAAATTAAGTAGTGTGGGGTCCATATCAGATCTTTATATCACTTTGAAGGAATTATAGTTGAATAAAACTAAAATAGAGCATTTTTTCTGATATATCAATTATTTTACAAATGAACTTTTAATTTTATACCACGGGCAAAGCCGTGCGGGTACCGCTAGTCGTAAAATAAAAATGAAAACTCTTAATTAAACTACGGGAAATGACACTGAGGGTTACTAGAAAAAGAATACCGCTAAAAAAAAACTTCGTGGACAGAGGTGGCGCTAGGAAATGCCCGACAGGGGGGCAAGCTTGCCCGACAGGGGGGCACAGGTTTTATTTAAAAATTAAAAGCCACCCCCCCACCCGTTCTCTAGTGTTTTAATTTTTTATGGTGCATTCGCATAAAAGGTAATTATTCTGACCAGGCTTGGAGTCCATTACGAGAAAACGTAATCGTTTACGATTACGATTACGAACATGACAAATTAGAGATTACAATTACGATTACGATTACAGTCATCTGTGAAATCGCTATTACGATTACAGCAACGATTAGATTACGATTAAAAATATAATCGATTACGATTTCGATTACGCGATTACAGATTTGTGAGGAATATATGTATATTTTTTTTATATTTATATATGATAACAGAATATATTCCTCACAACAACATTCACGACAACAACGTTATAGTTAAAAAATTATGATTTTTGATTATCTTATATAGAGATGAATGAAATGATGATTGCAACAAATGTGTAATCTTAACTTAAGGATTTATAATTATTTTATTTTATTTAATTACTTATTTGTTTTATTTTTTGAATTCTGACGTTGCTGCAGTAAAGGAGCGATAAATGAAATAAAAGCACATCCAAATTAATGTGAAGCTTTTAAAGTGCACTTAAATACTGCACAACTATTTTATCCGAATGTCGTATATAGGTGATTAGATACAGGTACATGAACTAGTGGATTTAATTCTGGACACTTTTCAATTTTTAAGGATTTCACCATTAAATATTGTATAATGAATTATATGATTTAACTAGCCGGGTACCCGGCCCTGCCTGGGTTTCTGTGGGTGTAGGGTGGTTTAGTGAAACTCATTCATAAATTTCCCAACACTAAAGTGCATATCTATACACATAATGGCTACTTCTGTAAACAATGGCTATGTTATGGATAAACTATAAAAAAAATAATGCAAGCTAAAAAAAAATAGCAAGCTACAAATAATGTTTGAGTAAATAGAAAATGTTATAAGCTTGTTATATTAAAATAAATATATATTTACAGTATCAATCGCACTGAAATTAACCATTTCCAAATATTGCTCGTTAAAAAGTCCCATTATTAGTTTCTATCCTCGTAACAACATTGGTGAGGTGAAAACATCTTTACCTAATTTATATATTTTTTTGACTATAAATACTTTCTATTCTCTAACTATTGCCAAAATCATTTTTTTTTATTTCACCCGTTAGTGATTGTTGGCTCAGATAAATATAAAAATCCTTAGAAGGCAATAAATTCCATACTTACTCCAGAGAAGCCTTGGTTCAAAATTTTCAATATGATTACAATCAATATTGTTGCTGCATGGCACCAAATTTTTGCAACAATGGGTTGAAAATTTAATCATTTAATGGGGAAATGACATAAAATTAACTGTTTTCCATAATAACTTTTTTAAACTAAGCTTTTTAGAAATAAATTATAGCTTATCCTGCTCCCTGTTACTGTAGCTATCTACGGTGAAAAAATGGATAAAATCGGTCCAGTAGTTTGGAAGATTACCCCGGACATACGTTTTCAAAAGTAGTCTTTTATGTATATAGATTATTTTACTTAAATAATTTATTTATTACTTCTCAAATACGCATGTATTCATTTCACGTGAATATTACCTTTATTTTATTTTATAACGCAGCCTGTAAAAAAATTGTCTTCAAATGAATTTTGATTTTTTTGGATAATTAGCCTTGGCAACGAAATATGATCAAAAATTAATGGCTTTGTTACAAAATATTGACTTAATAATTGATTTAATATTGATTATAAAGTATTAAATAAAATTTCGAAATTATATTATGCAATTGTAATTGCAATATTTGTGATTGTTCATTATTAAAATATATAGATTATATCCACTGCAAACAAAAAAAAAAAAAAAAACCCCAAAAAGCTGTTGATTTTACAGTATAATACTGGCAGCTGAAGTTCCAGTTTAAAAATGTAAAATTATCAATAATTCACTGTAAAATTAGCAGAATATACTATTTTATAAAGAACATCTACTGTAAAATTTACTATGATAAACTGTAAAATTAACAGTAATACTGTCGTCCCCGCTTAATCGGGTAACGGATAAACAAATACCCCGCTTATACGAATAAAATATCTCGGAACCGATGGCATAGACGTAATGTTAAAGATCCCCGCTTAATCGAATACCCGGTTTAATCGAATAATATTTCTTGGAACCGACAGTATTCGTTGTATTCGTTTAAGCGTGGCCGACTATACTGTTTTATAAAGAACATTTACTATAAAATTTACAGTGAGAAACTAAAATGAATAGTAATATACTGTCTTATTAAAGAAATTTACTGTAAAATTCACAGTGATAAACTGTAAAGTAAAATTAGCAGTAATATGTCTCATAAAGGAATTTTGCTGTGAAATAAAAAATGATAAACTGTAAATTTAGCATTGAAAAACTGCCTTATGATTTAAGTGTCATATTAAATTTACAGAAAATAACCGTAAAAAATGCAGTGATATACTGTCTTACAAATGAATTTGCCCTGTAAAATTAACCTTCACTACCCATAAAGTTAGCAATATTATACTATTTGTGTGAAATTGCCGGTTCTTAACTGCGAGAGCAATAGTAAAATATTTTCTTATAAATGAGTTATGCAATGCAATGCCGTTAACAGCATTAAACCATAAACTCATCAGTAAATAGTGATTTTTGTGTAAAAAGGTTTATTTCCAACATGGTTGCTATTCATGACCCAAAATCATTTGCTTGTATAGCTAAAATGCTAACGAAAAAGAAATCAATGGATTTTGTATGTTGTAGAAAATCAGACTACATTACATTAGCAGCACTTGCCCTAAGTTTTTCAGCTGTAAAAGGTAGTTTCTTTAGGATTTGAAAAGCAAATGATACTTTTTTTTACACAAAAACATTGATACTGATAAGTATGTAGTTGAAAACTATTAACTTTACTTTTACCCTGAAAAAGCAATGCAGTACTCATATTTTATAATACTGCTTTAACGAGAATTGTTTTTTTTTTACTAAACAAAAATTTCATTACTGTTATAAACTTAATGACATAAGCGCAAGAAGACGGTTCATTTCTATATATAGTCTGTAACTGAAAAATCAAAAAAGAAAAATATTTAGAACGAAGTGTTAATGCAACTTTAAAAAATGAAGTTTCGGCATGAAGCAAAACTTTTACCCACATAAAAAAATATATTATGTATTATGCTCCAACTCCATTAATATTTAAAATGTATACAATCAAACAATTCTTGAAACAATATAATTAGAAAATGAGTAAAAAGTTTTTACATGATTTCTTGACATTAAGTTTCTTTTCTTTTCCTTTTTTTTTTTTTTTTTTTTTTTGCGTGTATGATCACTTTATGATAATATTTTATATTAGATTTTCTGAGGTATACTGCTATTATTGCTACTAGAAACATGAAACTAAAACAATAAACAGAAATACAATAGTATATTGAAATTATTCTAAGAATAAAGAGATAATTCACATTGAAAAATAAATTATTGATTTCAATCATACGCATAAACAAATGTTTTAAAAATCTATGAGCACGCAACTTTTTCTTCTTTATATACTTTTTAATTAAAAATAATATCGGCATTAAAATACAAAGCATAAATTTTATGTACCTGAAGTGAAATCGCAAATTTGCTCCTTTTCTGACAAAATTCCTTCTTTTCCGCTAATGAAAGTTGGAAAAAAAAGCACCGAAAGGCATATAACCGCGGGACCGTCGCGATTCTCTCCTCAACGGGGCCGTCCAGTCGAACTGACTGAAAACATGTGTTATTATAGTACAGTGTATTTGACACCACTGTTCTATTTCGAGGTGGCGGCAAGGATGACTTAGTTTGTTGCTGTCGCTGACAGCTGATGAGAGGGAAAATTGATGACAGATCCTAAAAATCAAGGGGAGACGTTTTTGTGATAGACGCCTAAGGTTGAAAAGCACTTGGGGCTCGATTCTAATTGCCCTCATTTACAAACAGCCGGTAACGATACAAATAATCACCGAACAGCTCCCAAGCGCCTCCTCAGAGGGGGGCAAAGGCCCTGGAGAGAAACACGTGTCTAGCGGCTGATTTTAAGAAATGAGGTTGAGGCGAACTAAACAGCTATTTATTGTTGATGATTATCAGATTCCCAGAAAGTGACAATGAATGTCCGTTTGCCCTGCTGCTGGCGATTTGCGAGTAAAAGAGGAAGATGTGTCCTTTACAATCTGAGCAAAAATAACTTTCTCCAACAGAACTTACGTTCTTTCAATAGATATACGACGAAATTCTAGCCGATGCATCCTGTAGTCTCCCGAAGGTTCCCGTGTTCAAAATTGGTCTGGAAACGCGTAATTCGTTAAATAATGAGAATATTTTAGAAAAAAAAATGTGTTTTTGATTGAATTATTTTATTGAAAAAAGTTTACTGATCCGTCGGGATCGGAAAGATTTTCGGCACTCAGTTTTCTGTCGGAAAATTTGATCATCGGATTTTCCCAACGAAGTTAGAAAATTTCCCCGATGGGGGGGCAAGACGTTTCGGACGGGGGGGCAATTGCCCCCCCTGCCCCATAGCTGGCGCCGCCACTGTTCGTGGACCGTAGTTTCCCGATTAATTTGGTGTTCAATTGCAGGCAACAAGTTCACTAATATTGAGCAATTTTTGCAAATTGGTTATCAACTTTTGCAAGTGTTATAGGTAATTATTATAAGTGCTTCAGGTAAAAACCATGGTTAAAAATAAATTTTCTCTAAGATTGTCAAACTGGTTAATTATTGTCATTGCTTGTTTTGAAAAAAATTTAAATGGCATTTTCTATCATTACAGCCAAAAATGTTGCAGCAATTGATATGAAAAGAACTTACACAATTATGAGTGAAGTTGATGGCGTGTCGGAAACAAACAACATTTTTTTTACGGACGAAGGTAACACGAACCGCGAACACGAAATCAGCAGCTTGACCACAAGCAAAATTGATCATCAATATAATGTTTCCGGAATCTATTATACTACATTTAGTTTTAGTAATAATTCCAATAAAAACGCTAATAACGTTCGTGTAAAAAGAGCGAAAATTTCTGATACATTTGAAATCGATCAAACGAAAAGTTTCTTGAACGAAAATAATTCACCAGCAGCAAATGACAAAAAAGGGCTTTTAGTTAGAAAAGTCAACAAAGTAGAATTGATGATCAAAAATTCACCTAATATACGCAATGTCATGAAAAACGCTTTACATGGGGATATTAAAGAAATGTTCCGTGACTTAGAAATCATAACAATTGCCAATTCGTATGAAACCGGATTGAGCACAAAAGAGATAGATAGAACAATTTTACCATTTAGTGAAAATCCAAACACCCAATATGGAAATTTTCTTTCGGTGATTCAAAATGAAAAAAGTCACAACTCTATGTCTCCGCTAGAAGGACATGCCAAATTAGCATATCAAAAGTACCTTTACGGAAAAGATTTATTTCCTTCTAATGATAATGAATACAAAAATAAAATGGCAGATACTTCAGAAAGCACTGCATTTGACTCAGAAGAGTCTAGAATCGAAGAGAAGACTAACACAGAAGAGAATATTTTCCCCACTTCATCTATAATTGAAAACTTAGATGCAACTTATGACACCTTTCGTGATCGCGAAAATGTGAAAAACAAGTTTCCTACATTTCTGAGAACAGAACTCGTCAAAGCGATCTATCCTGCTTTTAATTCTACTTACCAAGTGAGCAGTGATGAAGCATCTTCGAAAACTGATATAGAAAATGAAAATAAATTCAAAGAAGCATCAGAACATGGCAAAAATAACCAAAAATTTTCAGCAATCAACAGTTTTAAGGGCTCTGAAGGCTTTGGAAACCTGCTGCTCCCGAGCCGAACATTAAAACCGGAAGACATTTCAAATGAACAAGATATGCAACATTCCTCGATTGTATCCTCTCAGAGCACTGTAAATAAATTGGAAGATTCAACGGAAGTAAAATTGCATTCTATGAGAACACAGTCCCTCTCAGTTTCAAGCCAAGCAGCTCCATCAAACGAATTTGCGTCATCCCTAGAGTATGATTCGAACTATACGAAAGTGATGCCGAATGCGGATGAAAATCCCTCGACAGATGAAATCATGATCAGGATGCGTTTTGCATATGCCCATACACCGAAACCTCCCGCCATTCCAAAAGACTTTCCGAGTAAGTAAATTTCATCGGGATTTTCTTTGTCTAGTTATATTAAACCAGTTTTCTTGACTATGAGCTCAATCACTAGTTACAGAAACTCATTGTGATTTTATTTCAGTCGGAGCAATACTTTTCGAAATGTTTCTTACTCGTACTAATGAATATTTTTGAACTCTGCAGCTATTTGGTTTGACAGCTTGCTTTCCGTTTATATTCTAATTTTTTGCTCTATTTGCACTCAACATTGTCATGTAAAATTCAGAACATGAGTTTTCAATTAAAAACTACTTTAAAGACCAAATTAAAACTTAATTACGTCACATAGAAGAAAAATAAAGCTGCTAAATCTAAATTAACAAAAAAAAAATATTTTTGGAACAAAAAATAGAACCGACTTCAGTTGGAAATTGCTCTAAAAAGTAAAAAATATTTTTTTTCTTTGAACACCATTGAAAGTACTTTTAAACATGAGTTTTGAAGTCGGCGCAAAAACAATAGGTAAAATAATATTTAACCATATTTTGCCAACATTTTTTACAGAAATCATTGAAAATTAAAATCAGAGTATTTGTACCATTACGCGAATGAGTGGTAATCAATGAAATGTATCCATTAAAATTTATATTTATAGTTGAATTGTAGTTGCGTATGATTCTATACATTGTTTTTGCGCCGACTTCAAAACTTATGTTTAAAAGTAGTTTCGATGGTGTTCAAAGAAAAAATTATTTTTTACTTTTTAGAGCAATTTCCAACTGAAGTCGGTTCTATTTTTTTTCCAAAAATATTTTATTTCATTCTTTTTAGTATAAATGCACTTAAAATAATCAAAATATAGTTAAAAGATCATGCAGCTGTTCAAAAAAAAAAAAACCCTTGCAGACCTGGACTCGATCTCATTCCATCAGGAACTTCAACCTGACGTTTAACCACTTGACCATCGGGTAGCTCATTGAAGTAAGGATTTACGATAGTACATATTGTTTTAATAACATGAAATTTTAGTTTTTCGATCATAGCTTGTTTTCTAGTGAACAAATATCGTCATATGAGTACATGGTACCTAAGTTACACCATCTTCTATGGATTTTAAAAAAATCGTCCAAATCGGCTCAGTAGATCAGATGTTATATGCAAACAAACAAAAAAAAAACATACGCTTTGAATTGAGAACCTGCTCCTTTTTTGAAGTCGGTTAAAATGTCTTTATATGTAAAAGTTAGAGGAAAAAAAAAGTCTTCTTTTGATGAGGTTTTTTACACACCGTATTGCAAAATAACCGACTGCATTCAGCGTTAACTTACTCTGTTATATCCAGTCACTTATAACTTGGCATGAAAAAACCACTTGTGGCCTCAAAGTTCTAACCAGTAAAGTAAAATAATAATATTTTTTAATTAAACTCTAAGATACCCCACATCACCAGTTGAGAAACAAAACCATTTTATGGGCTATCTAAGAAAGAGAAAAATATATATTAAATTTCACTTTTCAATTAATTTTTAATTTTGCAATTCTATTTTTTTTTTTTTTTTTAAGAGTAAAAAACCACGCTTTTAAACAGCAAAGAACACACTTATAAGGGCGATTCTCTGTAAACTCGTCATTTTTCACACGAAATCTGTCCAGGCACGGTTTTTTGAAATGTTCGTATAATTATAATACTATTGCTCAGAAAATGAATCTAATACTTTGGTTTGAAAGATTGCAAATTGAAGTTTGTATTTTTCTGATAAATCATCATAGGGGGTAAGTCCCCCGCCTAGTATAACGAGGCAGGGGACTGTGCCAGGTGACTGTGTTTTTGCTCTTTGTTGCGTAATATCTGCAAAACTATTGGGAGATAATTAGTAACGAGACTACCTATAAATTTAGGCACAAATCGTGCACATAATAACTGATATGTTTTATAATTAAATTAATTGACATTAATAAAACCACTTCCCAGAGGACTGTTTTTCGCAAGACCCTATGCTACTTTCATCCAAATGTGGCTCCAAACAAGCAAAAA
>JAXGGA010023781.1:0-12965 GCA_038373865.1 Uloborus plumipes | reverse complement strand
TTTTAACAAAGCTTATTTGAAAAAAAAATGTATTTTTTGCAATTGCGTTTCAAATTCACAAGCCCTACTACTGAATACATTTATTAAAGCATTGTGTCTGTGAAGATAAAAAGCTTCTGTAGTACAAGCTACATATTAAATTCTTTGTTAAATCTTTGTGTCTATGATGATAGGAAGTATCTCTAATACAGTACATAACTGATAGAAAACCATCAAGGAGTAAAAAAGCAGAAATCTCCAAATGAAAATTTGAGATATGCAAAACTTAGAAAAAGTATATCTAAAATTCTATTATACGAATAAACATAAAATAATAACAAAAGATATGATGAAACAAAACAAATTTCTTTTATTATAATTCATAAGAAAGTCAAATGTTTATTCTTTGTTTCAAAATCTTCTTTCTTTTGCTCCAAATACCATGTATTCCTAAAGTCGACTTAGAAAGAACTTTTTTCCAATGATTTATTTATTCATTATCTTTCGTTTCAAAGTCTTTTGTGTTCCAAGTATTGCATCTCTGCATTTATTATTTTTTCACCCCCCTCCCCCCAAACCTCCTATCCACAGTGTTCATCGAACTTCATGAATTATTTCTCCTTTTTTTAACTTCTTATGCGCTTACAACTTGTTCGGATTTTCTTCTTCTTCGGCATGTTTTTGTATTTGCTGGATTGATTCCAAACAAAAAAAAAAAGAAGTCGTCGTCCTTTTGTGTCCCGAAAAATTCTTCATTTTCATATTTCTGCTATCCTTTTCTCGCAGGAAGAAATGTGTTTATTATGGAAAGAAAGCGCGAGGACTTTTTGGAGGGAAAAGTCTTTGACAAGAGTCATTTTCTGTAAAATATACTTTTATTCAGATGCGAAAGATTCATGGAATCGCTTTTGTACTAATACATGCACTGCACAATTGAACTTTGATAACACGCTCCCAAAAGGGGAACAGATACCAGTAGCAACGACACGAAATGACTTAGCTTTAACAAAAGTGCTATTTCAACTTTTATTTATAATCGGCCGTAAAATTCTATTAAATTTTATCCATGAATGAAATATGTTTTAAATTGTTACTTGCTAAAACTGGCATTCCTGTTTCAAAGATTACTCTAGAGAGTATCAGTAAAATTCTTATAAAATCAGAGTAGCAAAAAAAAGAAAAAACACGTTGATATTTCAAAAAGAAGACAATAATTAATTTAAAATCTATGTTTGCTATACACAATGACTGTTAGAAAAGTAAGAAATAGAGACGCTCCGCCAAGCACATACGCTATTTCATCAAAAGAGACAATTTAAAAAATCCACACTTTTTAAGATTTCTCGAGAAATATGAGATCGATGGTTCTGCAACTTTTTAAACCCATTACTGCCTAGCATCCCTCTTTAGGGACGGTCCCAAAAGGGTCTGAATTTCCCGAAAACGAACATTTCAACCAAATAATAGTGTTCAATTAGTACCTTGGTATTGTTTCAATTTGTTATTAACAGATTGCAGCACTTAACCATTGTAAAGTGTGTTGTGGCAGTTTTAATATAATCTTTATCAAAAATGGCACCGTGCAAAATCTCAAGAAAAAAAGCTGTTTTCAAAGTTATTCCCAGCTTCCCAGTTTATGTTAATTGCTGATTGTATTTCTTCTTATAAAATGTCTTTTTAAATATTATATTGCAGGCAGAAAAAAATTTTAGTAAAAAAAGTATGTACCCTCTGGGGTCTATTGTAACTTTTAAGGGGCGATTTTTCTTTCCTTAATAAAACAATTATTTTTACATAATATGTTTTATTATTTTTCCTGTCCATTAAACACTGTTTGCAACCAGTATACAAAGTATCTTCGG
This sequence comes from Uloborus plumipes, assembly GCA_038373865.1. Lineage (NCBI taxonomy): Eukaryota > Metazoa > Arthropoda > Arachnida > Araneae > Uloboridae > Uloborus > Uloborus plumipes. The sequence goes on along the minus strand of JAXGGA010023781.1, from coordinate 11,124 downwards.
AAAAAAATGTCAGGCATTAATGTGTTAATAGAATGTAGACTTTACCAGACATTTCAAATAAAAGTTAAATCACACATACATTTAGGGCATCAAAAAAGGAAGTGGGAGTATTTTTGATCATAACTCGTCGGAAATAGCTAGGAATAAGCTACAAATTTATGAAATTAATGTGCGTACTATGTACATTACTGTACAAATTTAGTAAACCTTTTCTCAACTAAAAGATCAATTGAAAAATTTTCTAAGCCACTTTTATCAGAAAACATTATGCTTTTGCTTTTATATGATAAATACGTTGCTGAAAAAATACATCGAAAAATTAAACAATTTCTTAGAATCATCTTCTGTTTGCTTCCTTTCCCTTATTGGGGATATTTACAGGAGAATTACCAGCTGAAATTCTTGCAAAAGAAATCGGCCGATTAAAACCTTTCAAACATATTCAGATTGCTCAGAAACTTTTAATCAGGACTGCAATGGGGCGAAATAGCGCCAACCTGTCATTCAAGTTGCAGGGAGAGAATAAACTGCGTGGGTGCGGACTGTTTGTCCCTCTGCATCGGTAATATCAGAGATAAGTTCTTATATGTCACCAAGAAGAGTCTTTTCTGCTGTTATCTTTCCTCGATTTGCCCTTGCTCTGATGCTTTATTGGATTAGACGAAGAGCGTTGGCAAATCGTTTTATTGACGTTCGCTCCGTAAAGCTTCATATAAAGCATTGTTTTGAGAAGGTGGAGAGGGGTTACTGATACTTTTTTATAGTAGAATTTTTGTGTTTTGTGTGTCAAACTCAAAATTAACTGCTGTGGACATCCATGTTAATGTGATTTCAAGCATTTATTTTGTGCTTTTAAAAGCTGCATTATATAGTTGAAAAGTGAGTTACTTTTGCCTTGAGAAAAAAAATACGGTTTAAACTCCGACAACAATCTTTTTTAAAACCATGTATTTGTTAAGTAGTTGTCTACTATCATTTACACAATATTCAAATTACAGAAAATCAGTTTAAAAAAAATAAATAAATTCTCAAAATCACTTTTCTCAAAGCTCATTATGCTTTTACTTCGATATGAGAAATCGATTTCTGAAAAATTTCATTGAAAAATCAAACAACTCCTTATAATCATCATCTGCTTCCTTTCCTTTATTGGAGATACTTCTTGGGGAATCACCAGCTGAAATTCTTGCGAAAGAAATGGGCAGATTAAAACAGGTCAAACAAATTCATATCGAGCAGAAAACTTAATCAGGGCGACAATGGGGCGAAATAGCGTCAACCTGCCATTCAAACGGCAGGAAGAGAATGAACTGCGTGGGTGGCGGTCTGTTTGTCCCTCTGCATCGGTAATATCAGAGATAAGTTCTTATATGTCACCAAGAAGAGTCTTTTCTGCTGTTATCTTTCCTCGATTTGTCGTTGCTCTGATGCTTTATTGGATTAGACAAGGAGCCTTGGCAAATCGTTTTATTGATGTTCTCTCCGTAGAATTTTATATAAAGTATTGTTTTGAAAAAGTTGAGAGGGGTTATTGCTACTTTTATGGTAGAGTTTTTATACTGGGTGTGTAAAACTGAGTGTTTGCTGCTACGGACAGCCATGTTACTGACAATTCGAGCATTTGTTCTGTTGCTTTAAAAGATATTGTAATTGAAAATTGAGTAATATTTAGTCTAAAAAAAGTATCTCAAGTCAAAAGTGTGATAGATAGAATTTTTATCGTAATTATAATTGAATTGTAGTCTTCCTGTTTCGGCAACACGAGCGCTACTTCAGTTAAGCATGCATTCTTGTCAATAAACGTTCATGTTACTTGTGTCTGTGAGTGTTTTGAAGTAAAATGCAATTCAAACATGATATGCAGCATTGTTCTCCTTTTAACTAACACCTTATTTCAAAAACAGAAAACAAAATGGGAAGCCTACTAAATAATTTTAAATGTTTAATGACGCAAATTCTGTACTAATCTGAGAATCACCTATAAAACAATTTGATATAGTTATGCCTTTTTTTATATTTTTCTCAAAATCATTGTTCAATCTTTATGTACAGTAATTTTCAGAACGAATTTCTAATGCGTTCATTTTGAAATAGTTGATTCCTTTTCTCCATGTAGACTAAGTATTTTAAATGTCGTTTATATAGTTCGAACTTTTGAAACAACATAAATTTTCAAATCTTATTACAAAAACACACACATAAAAAAATTTTAATTACAAATTCAAGAGAAATTGATACGGATTTTTCCATAATTACTACGAGAAAATTGGAAACTCGTTTACATATCTAATGATATCTTGTTTCACTCATAATCATTGCCTGTACATAAACTTTGGTCACTAAAGGAAAAAATTTTCTTTTATCTATGAAAATACTCTTTAACTTTGACGTTAATTTGCTGTTTTCCACGTTCACAAGATGTTGCTACTTAATTGATTCATACTTTCTGCATAAAACATTTTTTTTACCTCTGGGGCTAAAACTCATACATGAATACATTTCATTTTGAAAAGTCAAAACTAGGGGAGGGGGGGGGACGATAATTTTTCGATCCATTGCTAAGGAAATATTGGTAACTCACCTGCTCAAATTTACTATGGGCGAACAAAACTCCAAACGGCTGGTCTTAATTCACGCATATTTAAATTTTGTCTGCATAATGAACTTCTATCACCAAAGCAACACTTTATCTTTTATCCAAGAAAACACAATTTAATTTTCACATTAGTTGTTTTCCTTGTAAACAACGTGCTATAAATGTTGTTCATTTCTTTCAAAATTTCTGTATAAAGCAATTTTTCCAATCCTATAACAAAAACTGACACATAAATACATCTGAAAAAAAAAATCATCCAAAGTGAAAAAAAAACAAAAAATCAATGCGCTGATTTTTCCATCCATCCATCGCTGAGAAAAGATTGGAAGCTCGCCTACTCAAATGTACGGAGGGCGAACAAAAGGCGTTTACCCCCCAAACGACGTCTTATCCCACGCATCAGAGCGTCTTTGATTAAAAGTTCCCGCATCAAAGAGCGGGAGATAGTTGATTAAAATCCCGGTGACCAATCGAGTGAGGAAGATCTATTTTCATCTGTGCTCCAATTAAAGGAGATAGCGCTCAGACGTCACTCAAGACCGGGGTAATGAATGGAGCCTCCTGGCTCAAGGAATGTTTGCTCGGGGATGGAAGTTCTTATATTTCATAGAAATTCTGGAGCCATTCTGTTTTCCCTTGTTTCTTGACGATCTGCAATAGGTGGCGTTCTATACGAGATACCGTTATACAGGGTGGTTATAAATTAACAGGAGGTGTTTGGAGCCCTCTAGCTCGCGAACTACTGGGCGAAACATTGCCAAATTTCGTGAGCGGGCATATTAGATCATGGGATTTTAACTTCTGGAATAAAAAAAAAAAAATAATTTGAAAAATCACCACCAGGGGGAAATTTGGCTCTGTAAAAGTGTATTACACTGAATATCGCGAATTAAACTTGAAAAGATGCTGTATAAATCAATTTCGCCAAGAAAAAATGATTGTGCTTTGCAAATGAGGTTTAATATGATCGCCGTAGAATTTTCTATTAAAAAAAATCACCACAAACAAAATAGCGGTCCATTTAACCAAATAGAATGCAATAATTTGCATAAACGCGTTGCGTTTAGCGATCATCTGTAAAATGACGGACTGGGAGCATTCTCAACAAGAAATCCATTCTGTTATGTTACTAGCTGCCGTAGAAAATGTTGTGCATCGTATGCAGTTCTTACAACTTTACAATGGCGATCATATCGAACCACATTTGTGACAAAAAAAGTTATTTTTGCAAATAAAATGGATGCATATTTTTTCAGTAGCAATTAATTCTTCGATAATCAGAATAATACACTTTTACAGCGCCAAATTTCCCCCTGGTGGTGATTTTTCAAACTAATTTTTTTATTCATGAAATCAAAATCCCATGGTCTAATATGCACGCTCACGAAATTCGGCAATATTTCGCCCAGTAGTTCGCGAGCTATAGGGCTCCAAACACCTCCTGTTAATTTATAACCACCCTGTATATGCAGCTGGACCCTGTTGTGTCCCGATGGGAGGTCAAGTGACCTACCATGACCTCCCATTAAGATTTACTTTGAACTAACTTATTGGATCATTACCTTATTTTGAAATTTTTCCTTAGTCCAATGAAATTGAAACATTGATATATATTCAATTGGACCCATGAGCATCCCGGTGGGAGATCACGCGACCTCCCGTGAACTCTTATTGAGATTTACCTTAAATTATCTTATTGAACTATAACCCTATTTTCCAAATTTTCCTGTTGGTTTGGACAATTAGGAGACAGTATCGCATTATTGCCGTCAGTTTTAATAATGGTCAATATTTTCTTATTGAATGTAAGTTCGTGTGACGACTTGTACTTTTTCATTAGGTAAAATTCCGAGTTCAATTTGGTAAAAGTGGAATTTTCCCAGTCCCAAAAACTTTACTTCGGGAGGCAATTGGTTTGATCTTGAGGAAAGATGCAAAACTGACCTTAGGAACGTGGTAACCTTATTACCGACTGAGACCCATTTATCTATAATTATGTACACACAATTAAGTGCTTGTCAAATTTAATCGGTCTAAAGTTATCAGTTTATTTTTAGAATAAAAAACATTAGTTATTTATCAGTTTATAATTTCTTAATTGTTTTGAAGTGATAAGCGTTAACGGATAGATGATAAATTAAAAAATATAAGATTTCTGAATAAAGTAGTAGTAGTTCTTTTTTATTTTAAAAGAAGTCTTTTTCCAATTCAAGAGAAATATTTTTTGCGTAATCACTTCTGTCTATTATCCTTTTTCTCCGTTCTTATTTGGTGCATTTTTTTTCGTTTTATAAAAGTAATTTCAATACATTAGGTACATAGGTAAAATTATTTTTTCAATTACTCATGATTTTTTTTTTTTCCATTCTTGGAAAAAAATAAAAAAACATTTTTTTTTAATTCGAAGAATAAAACACCATATTCTTTATTTAACGAATGCATTTACTTTATTTCAAAATATTGTCAACGTCAGATAAAAGTATATTCTCTGTTTTAGACATACATGTTGCATAAATTAAGACATACATGTTGCATAAGTCCTGCACTGATAAAGAAAATTCATCAAAAAAAATACTGTTTAAGGCAGGGATTCAAGTGAAACAGCACTGCGATCGCTTCGAACTGCAATCGCTACTGGAAGTGAATTACATTATCATCAACTTAACTTGCACTGACGTCACTACGAGCGGAGCCAATAAGAGCTCACAAGCAGTCGGCAATCTCCTCTTATTCGCCAAGTAGGTTGTGACGTTTTATGTAGCTCGTTTTTCATAGGCAAACTTCACGCTGACGTCACGATGTTTTTATCAAGAAACGTTCTAATGTAATTCATTTCCAGTAGCGATTGCAGTTTGCGATAGCCTGTTTCACTTGAATCCCTGCCTAAGTTTTGCGTAGAAATCTATTTTTATCTTTATCTTCCCATTTTTTTCTCCTCGTATAATATTTGATAAAGTCATGTGGGTGCTGCTAACATCAAAAACTGAAAATAGTGATCATAAAAATAACTGCAAGGATAACTACAGGGGGATTAGATGCAGGTTTCGTTCCCATCACATAACTTTTCGATTTAACATACATTGCCGCTCATAATATGGTACAGTGAACTCTCACTTATACGCCGCCTCATTTATGCGCTTTTTTCACTTATACGACGATTTTAAACGGTCCCATCACATTCCATAACAAAATAATGATATAGTATCATTAGTTTATGCGTCGCTCTGAAGATAAATATCTCACTTATGCGCCGAATTTTCCGTAAAATGTACAAAAATGTATTTATTTTCTTTAAAAAAAAAGCATTTCTCTTTACTTTCCTCTTTAACCAGTCGCCTTTATTGCTCACGGAAGGCATGTTTTCGGCATGAACTAGAGTTCGGAGAGGGACAAATACCTGTTATGGATCGTTTTAAAGCGAACAGTTTGTAATAAGGTAGGCTACAATTTTTGTTTTCTCTTTATCATTGTAGTTATATTACAGTCATTGCCAAACCGTAGTAATAAGTCCCTTTTCTATAGAATACATTCTTATTCATTCTCGAATTAGAACCTATGTTGCTTTTTAATCCTTTAAATAGGCTTGTTCGTTTATACGTCTCTTTCACTTATGCACCTTTTTCCGTTGGTCCCTTGGGCCGGCGCATAAGTGAGAGTTTACTGTAGTTTATATCAATTTGAGCTGTTGTGACAAATTCCTCACATTATAGATGGTAAATTTTGTTGCGCTGGTTGCCTTACGAAATTGAAGGTTATCTAAATCTCCTCAGAGTTGTGGAAGGCGTGCATGTAAGGGTGTATTCACGTAGATATTTACAATGTCAAAAAGAAAAAAAAATCTTTCTGAAGGGTTTTTTTTTTTCTTAAATTTTATTTTCTACAGCAAGACTTAATAAACGCCCTGATTTTTTACCGTTTCGAAAAACAAAAACTACTTACTCTGAAAATAAGTGTTTCTAAAAATAGTTGCATTCTTAAATGCATTTTTCTTTCTTAGTTATAGCCATGCTTAAAAGACGAAAACCTGCTCCAAGGCAGCCACATTGTACGATTTTTTTTTCTTGTTTCAAATCACACACAAGTAAAAAAATAATAAAAAGTGCCCTTGACAATCAGTTATGGATAAAAATCCAAACTAAATATTTCAGCAAAAATACGATTCCCCACTGTTAAACTTACTAGACACTATTTCTTAGCTATAGCATAAAACACTGTTTCAAGTATCGCAAAGTATTATCACCACAACGGAAAGAGTTTGATTAAAAATCCTTTCGCTGTATCTAAGGATGCAAGCATTTGATTAAATCCCTCTGGCATTTCCTAAGCTCTTGACGGATTTTAAGCTAAGAAGCAATTAATGGAGACGTTGAGGAAAAATTACTTAAAGCGTCAAAGTATTAGGCGCGCTGCTAGGTTTGTGTTGCAATAAAAAAAACGCTGTTGCTTTAAGAGTGAAGGTCCATCAGTTTAAATCCGCAATAAAAGGAAACATTTGTCAAGTAAACTCAAGCAATAAAACTAATGGGCGTTCTATTTATACATGCTTCCTTCGTTACAATTAAAATTTTTACTTTCGTGAGATATTTTAATGCATTAAAACAAAGTTTAAAGTGTGCAAAGATGAATAAATTTGTCGGCACTTGTTTTGGCGTTGCAAGGTTTCTCTGTTTTAGTGTAAAGGAATGAGTTCATGATTTTCAACATATTTGACAAAAGCACTATCAACAAGAATGATGAAAATACATTAGACAAGGATGAAATTACATCCGTCAGTTATCTTTTAATCCATAAGCATTTTTCTTTAGATTGAAAAAAAGGTTCTTATAACCTGGAAACATTTGTCTGCATTTTTAATGATAATTATCCCCAATTATGTAGATTTATGTAACACAAAATTAAAATAAAAAAACAACAAACGAAACGAAAGTTCAGTATTTTAATGCAACTTGTGCATTTTGAAAAATATGATTATGGATTTCTTTAACTTATTTGCTTCCGAATATGCATAAGCCTTATTTGTCTATTTCATAAGATATTATAAGCAATCTATATGAAGAAAATTTCTAATCTAGATAAAATATTTCATTTTTAAGATTTCTAAACAGGAAAAGAACCTACTCTAAAGCATGCTGTGAAAAAGACATGTGGGGTGTGTGAAACAAGATTAATACAAGCAGGAGAAACTTTATATTTGTGCTTGAACAAACAGTACACAAACGTCAATAAAGCGTGCATAGTAAGAAATATAGGGAGAGCACAGTTCATGGACCCAATTAGAAAAAAAAATCCTATTTTCGAAACGTTTGCATACATTTCAGAAAGTGATACATGAATTTAAAGCGAAATATACAAACCTATTTTAACTTTTTTTTTTTTTAAAGATGCCCCATTTTTTTTCTCACAAAACGTTATACATGTACGACATATGTGCTTGCTCGTATTTTATATTAAAATTGGAACTTCATTCGGCAAATTGATGATTCTCCCCCCCCTCTAAAATTTTAGTTCGGAGCGCCCCTGCTCACGCGCCATTTGATTTCTCTTTTTGGGATTACGTCACGCATATTATTGATCTATCCTTTATACAGAACACACTAGACAAACTTCAAGGACGAATTTGTTTGTTAAACGAATCATAGACAGTGTCAAAAAGGTTGTAACTAACTGGATCACACAATATATGTCGTGTAAGTAAAGGCTTCAACATTGTACATTGGTATAAAGCAGTAAGTAACGGCTAATATAAGCCGGCCACTTTGTCTAGTGGTCAGAGTAGTCTCCATGGATGGTGTGGCCCCGGGTTCGAGTCCCGGCTTGGGCATGGATGTGCTTTCTCTCTCCTGTCCTCGTCCTTTCTTTGTATGAATGTGTTTGTATGTTGTGTGAAAGGTTGCCTACCCTATAAACGGGTCCCTATGGCAGCCGTGTACTGTGGAAGTCGGACTTCACACCAAATAACGGTACAGTTTGAAAAGTGAAGCAGCGCACCCCAAATTGCCAGCCTGGCTGGCACACGACAAAAAAAAAAAAAAAAGGCTAATATATCAGGGCTAAGGCAAAAACATTACTAGTATTTCTGTACCTCAGAACCAGACTAACGTAAGTCCACTTTCGTCATTTTTCGGTAGCGGGGAAAAACGATTGTCGAATACATCGTTTTTCCCCTCTACTGAAAAATGACGAAAGTGGACTTACGTTAGTCTGGTTCTGAGGTACAGATTTGTTGGCTCTGTTTGCTCTATAAGCGGTTTTCTGCATCCAGTTCTTTTGATTCCTTTTCCATGGTGACGAGTGCCAAAAAGCACGAAACTGCAGTCCGTGGACGGAATATAATTCAACCGCGACGAGATAGCCGGTGTCAATCAAATGAGAAAACGAGTCCATTCCTTAAAATAGGTAGAATTTCTACCCATTCAAATTCCCCCATCAATTGTGAATCACATTCCTCAATTTTCATCTGCGTATCACCCCTTCCTAAAAATGGACAATCCTGAAAAAAGGAGGAGTCATAGGCCATCTCTGCGAAGTTGAATTATAAACGAGTTGGTGGTGTTTTGCATATTGTACATTGGTAATTGAACATTTTGAAAAAATGTGCTCACCCGTGGCACAATTGTGTAATTGAATTTATTGGGAAAAGGGAAAACCTTGGTATTTCTCTTTAAGTTGATGTATCACTTGTTGTAATGTGATAACTTGTTGTAGTATGAGCCGTAGTTTCGAAAACATGACCTTTTAAATTCGGGTCAAATTTTTGTGCTCTTTCTGTATTTTTTTTCCTTCAAATGGGGCTGCAGTAGAGGCACAACCTTTTGCAGACCTAGTGCGATCCCCCAATTAAGCATCCATTCTTTCACGTAGCACCAGAATCGGCGAAATTCCAGTACCACGAGAATTTTGACGCCCAGTTACCGCCAGATGGAGGCACCTGGGCTCTTTTTGATGCGAAAGAGCACTGGGATTTAATTTTGCCTAGGGATATTCAAAGTCAAACGAATACCTCAAGGAATCTTTTACATGCCGCATAATCATACGACATGGGCGCCGAGGATTTTCCGCATCTCGAAAATCTGCCGACTAGCCAACTCCAGGATCGAACCTGGGTTACCGACATGGAAAGCCGACGCTCTACCACCACGCCACCAAGTCGACCTCATTCTGTAATACAGACTTGCATTTCACATCAAAAAGCTGGCAATTTCTGGCAAATTATTTTTAACGGATACACGGGTGAACTTTAAAGTTTTATTATTCAGCATTTACATGTCTCCGTATTTAAGAGATACTGTTGATGAAGTATAAATTGCAATAATAGTTGAAACTTGGGCTACGAAGTTTTACTTATCAGCCCAATATTTTAAAAAGCTATAAAATCATTGTAATAGGTTATGAATTATGACGGTAAAAAAGTAAATATTGGTACCTAAATGAAGAAAATATTCAATGAGGCGATTATGGGAACTAATGACATCAGTGAAAACTCAAAACTACGAAACATTGAATGTTTGTTTTAAATTTTCAAAATTATTATACCATTGTATATTTAAATTTGATAATTTGTAAAATCAAAATATTTGAGATATATATACGACTTTCAATGCTTTAAATACGTTTGCAGATGCGTTAATTCTCTCTTTATCTTTCTTTCTCAATTGCATGTGTAGTTCTATGCGCATTTTTCGTATTTTTAGAATATGCAGATAACGGAGAGAATATTATTTCTATCTGGGCCTAAAAGACGTGCTTTGCATCAATCTACGCAAAAATAAATTACTTTACGGTTCTTCAGAATATTGCTCGATTATGTTTCTACATATTTTTCAAAAATATAATTTTTGTTAACCCTTTAAGCAGTTTGCTCGTACGGTGTACGTGCTAACCCGAAATTGGCCTCATCTGGTTTGCCCGTACGGCGTACGGGCATCGATATTTTCAGATTTCCTTTTCTGGTTTGCCCGAACTGTTCGGAAAATTGTAAACCTCAAAATTCGCAGTAAGTGTGAGAGAAATTTTTGCATAATTTGTAAACCATTCATTACTGCATGCAGAATGTACTTGAAAAAAGCAAATATTTCGGGATTTTGTGACCAAAATTGAAAAAACAAAATGTTGTAAAAACATTGAAAACGAAAAAAAAAAAAAAATTAAAAAATTCTTAATATTCCTATTCTATTAAGTATGCTACTTAACTATATGCAATAAAAAAATATGCCTTTTATGGAAGCATTTCCGGTAAAATAATTGACCGCTTAAAGGGTTAAAGAGTGAAAATAAAGACAAATTAAAAAAAAAAGCCTGAACTAAATCAGTTTTTCAAAAAAGCTAGTCTTTTTACTAAGAAAACATGTTTTTTTTTTTCGATTAATGATAATTTTTCTTAAAACAACTTTTCTCTTTTCTACTTTGTTAAACTAATTAATTACCAGTAAAATTAAAATCTTAGCACACTTAAGTAACGCAGTTAGGTACAATTTGCTGTTTTCTCCTGGAATTCGCTCTCTTCAAAGCCTTTGGAAAAAAGCAAAAAG